>JANTFE010023182.1:4839-20341 GCA_027562315.1 Costus pulverulentus | reverse complement strand
CCGGTTGGATGAGAATGAAGCCATGTCTTTGCCCGGTCCCTAAGAGAAAAAGGAAAAAGTCTTAATCTTAAAGCATCATCAGAAACACCATTTATTTTGATGGTATCGCATAATTCCAAAAATAAAGACAAGTGTTGGTTGGGATCTTCTAGAGGAGATCCTCCAAATTAGTTCTGTTAAATCATTGAAATAAAAACAGGCTTAATCTCGAAGTTATTAGCCTCTATTGCTGGTCTAGCAATGCTTGAACGAATTTCTTGGGGATTAGGGGCTGCATAGTCCCTAAGTGTTCTCTGATTATCCCCCATCTCTACAATTTCTTCTGGTGATGTCTCTTGAGATATCTCTTGTAAGTCTTCTTGTGATGTCTCTTCTAATCTCAATTTCCTGCGCACTCTAAGTGTTTTGTTGATTTCAGGATCCAATGGAACAAGTGGTCCTGACCTAAGACTTATGCGCATGCAAAGTAATCAGATCAAGTGATTTCAAGAAAAATAGAAAATAACAGAAATAAATAAAAATAGTAAATAAAAACCTTGTTTAGCAATAATCTCAATGTCTTCAATATTGACAAAACTAAGGTCCCCGGCAACGGTGCCAAAAACTTGTTGTGTCCGCAAGTGCACGGATACTCGAAGTACTAAAGAAAGATATCGACCCACAGAGACCTATGTTGTCAAGTACTGATCAATTGATTTATTACTATCTAGGTAGTCGAAGGAAAGTCAAGCAAATATCGCAAACACACGGAAGAATACTGTCGGAGAGAAAACTGGGACTAGGGTTTCATTCACTATAATTTCTATGACTAGACATGAATAAAGAATTCATCAGTTTAATTTTATCATGATGAAGATGCAAATTACTTAATAAAAGGATTGTTTCACTCTCGTGCTAACAACCATGCAGGAATTAATTTTCGCTTTCGCGCAAGATTCGTCCCAACGCTGAAGATAAGTAAATCATCAATCAATGAACTCAAGGATGACTTTCGTGCATCCGAATTCTAGGTTGATAATCTCTAGTCGAATCTTAAAAATCACTTTCGTGCATCCGAGCCTCAACACTAGTTTTACTCATGGATCTCCAACGTTTCGATCCTCACTTTCGTGCAAGATCTCCACGTTTGACAATTAGACTCGATCTGTAGATTCATGTTATTATCATGACAATTAATCTACTAGAATTGAACAAATTGGATCTAACCTAAGGAAGGGTTCCTAACATGCAATTCTAGGGTTCTGAATTCTCAAGCAATTACCTTTCAGTCAATAGCGAAAATTCTAAAAACATGATTAGTAACATGGATCTATAGAGAGTCTAAGCATAAATATCACATGAGCAAAATCATCATGCTAAGATTAAACGCAATGAAATAGTGAAAAAAGTAGTCATCTACTCATTAAAATTCAAGTGAATTACTCCCCCATGTCCGAAGAGTAGTTTAAGCTAGCATGGTAAAGGAGTTACAAAATTCCATAATTTCAAAAGTTTAAAAATCAACGAAAGAAGAGTTTTGGGAAAATACAGGACGACTGTGAAGTATTTCACAGCCGTAATTTCGATTGATCTCGGTAAATAGTGGCTGTCTCCCTTCTTTCCTTGAATTCTCCTTTGATTGATCTCCTTTTCTTCTGAAACTTCTGGTACGTCGTCTCCTCCTTCAGATGTAGCTTTGGTATTAATTTCATGGCCGGAGATGCCCTGGATTCGTTGCAGTGGCAGAACCCTAGGGGGCGGCGTGAATGATGATTTCTCCCTCGACAGACGATGAAAATTGGGGCTTTCGGTGTGTGTAATCCTCTCGTCAAAAACTCCCCAATTGCTTCTTACAGCTTCGAATATAAACCTCTGGTTCACCCGCAATCGTCTCCGCAAGAATCAGACTTCAGAATTGACCTGGAAATCGCGTTTAACATCAGAAATATGGCAGTGTAATAGTTTACGGCACTGCCGTAAAATCGGACAAGTTTTCTAATCTGATGTTGTCTGGGTAATATGGCACCGTAATCTGGTTTACGGTACTGCCGTAAAATCGGCTGAACTCTCTGTTCGGAAGTGACTGGAAAATACGGCCCGTGTAATCCTTTATGGCGGTGCCGTAAAATCAAGTAAAGTTTCTGTTCTGAAACCGTAAAATTCAAAAAACCTCATGTTCGGAAACTCCTCAAAATACGGCAGTGGCTCAGATTTTACGTTAGCATGTGAAAATACGGTACCGTAAAATAGGTTATGGCACTGCCGTAATTTGCTGAGTTGCTCCGTTTTGCATGAAATTTCTTAGATGATCTCCTCTTGATGATGGTAACTCTTCTATGTGTTTGATTTTGCTTGAAAACTCCTTAAAATGATGCCTTTTTACCTGAAAATCGTGAAAAACCAAAATATAAGTAGACTTTGCAATATTCGATGAATTTAGCATGAAAACAAGTAATAAGATCCTCAATTTAGCATGAAAAGATATCTAAAATAATACAAAATATACTATATATTTTGGTGTCATCAGCATGTCCAGCTTCTAGGAAAGTTTCACACGCATCACGGCCTGCCCGTGTCCAGCATTACGGCCGTGCTTACTTCGTTGCAAGTTACAGAACACATCATGGCCTGGCCGTGACGGTCATGACGCCTGTGATGGCGTCCGCTGATCCCGACCTTTCATCCGTTTTTCATCAAAACCGACGCTCCAGATGCCTAGAAATTGGGGGCAACTCCCAATTAATCTTTCTAACCGCCCAAGGCTTCGATTAAGGTATAGTATAAAAGATGGGATTTTGGGCGGTTTCAGGGTTCGAATTTTGGAGGAACGTGACCTAGGGCGAAAAGAGGGCGATTTCTGCATTCTTGGGCTTGATTCGACGGATTTCTTTGGGGCTACCGAGAGAAGACCGAAGATTCATCGTCTCCTACCCTAGATTTGTAATTTCTCTTCTTTTTGAATTCATTTACTTGGGTTATAATTGTTAAACGATGTATTTTCTAGCATAAAACCCTAGTTCGGGACTCGGGCGTAGCCCGTTGAACAAATTCTCATGTGTAAAACATTTTTATGAATCTCAGTGTTATTTTTAGTAAATTAACTTATTTAATTGAGTTATGCTTATTGCATTTGATTGTTCTGGCCAAACTTTTGTATGTATTAAGTGTTACGAGAAATACCGAGAGGTGAATTATAACACTTGAACATTCTCATTTAAACTTGTGACTTGAATTACGAGAGTCGTTCAACGTCACTCGAGGATTTACAATCTTTCGTAGAGCCTAATGGGTCTCTTAAGTTAGTTTTGCCATGAGAGTAGGAGATTAGCTTAAGTTAGACACCGGATTATGCTTCGAGAGAAGGTAATCCGTACCCTAGGAGTGATCGCCTTGAGTTGTTTATTGTCGAATTGTGCTTTGAGAGAAGGAGATCCATTTATTAATTCATTTTGATTCAATGTTTTACGTTTAATTCATTCAACGAGGTGAAACCTGAAGTCCTGAACACTTCTAAAACTATAACTTTCCCGTTTAGTCATTTGTTTCTTGATTCGATAAATTAGATTTAGAGAAATTCTTTCATTCCGAGTTTGATTTGTCTAGCTATTGATGATACTTAAAGTTGGTACTTGACACCCTACTCCTTGGGACGATATTTTACTACTGCGATAGAAACCATACACTTGCGGAACCTATGAAGTTTTTGGCGCTGTTGCCGGGGAGCAACGTGTAGTCAATATTAATTAAACAGTTGATTTGATAGACTAGATATTCTTTATTTGTGTTTGCCTTTTGTTTTCATTTTTCATTTGTTAATACTTTTTGTCTTCTTCTTTTCTTCAAGCTTATATTATTCTCTGGTCTGCTAACCTTGTGCATTCCAAGAACAATTATAATAAGTCAGCTAGTGCTAGAAGATCCCAAAATTGAAAGGACCCTTCGAGCTCAAACGAAATTTCATGATCAACAGCTTGAGGAAACCCATCCGGACCAGTCTACTGCAATGGACTAGAACCACTCATTATGAGACTTTGCTGCACCCAATGTACAGGGTTTGCACTCTAGCATTGCTCGATTGTTGGTTGAATAACTTTGAGATAAAGCCAGCCCTTGTGCATATGGTTCAGCAGAACCAGTTCAGCGGTGCACCACAAGACGACCCCAATTTACATTTGTCAATTTTTCTTGAATACTGTGATACCGTCAAAATTAATGGGGTAACCTCTGATGCTATACGCTTACATCTTTTTCCTTTTTCCCATAGGGACCGCGCGTGAGCATGGCTACAGTCCCTTCCTCAAGGCTCAATCACCACATAGGATCAGCTTTTCCATGCGTTCCTCTCCAAGTATTTCCCGCTGAGCAAGACGGCTCAGTTGAGGAACCAGATAACGAATTTTAGCCAGAGGGAAGACGAGTCACTCTACGAGGCCTAGGATCATTTTAAGGAGTTGCTACGACTGTGCCCACATCACGGACTGAAAAAATGGGTACTAGTGCATACTTTCTATAACGGTCTTTTATATAATACTGTTGTCTCCGCAAGTGCACGGATACTCGAAGTAATAAAATAGATATCAAACCACAGAGACCTTATTGTTAAGTACCAAATAATTATTTTCTCACTAGCTAAGCAAACTGAATATGATGAAGTAAAATATGCAGAAAAGTATGCTAAAGGATGATCAGAGGGAAAAAAAACTGGGATTAGGGGTTCATCCACCTTAATTCTAATGACTAGAAGGAAATAAAGGCTGTCAATCTAATTACATTATGATAAAGATGTAATTTACTTCATAAAAGGATCAACTCGCTCTCGTGTAGTCAATCATACAAAGGACCAATCCTCACTCTCGTGCAATATCTATCCAATGCTGAAAATACGTAAACCATTGAACAAAGAACTCAAGGATCACTCTCGTGCATCCGAATTCTAAGTCAAACATCTCATGTGGAAACTCAAGGATCACTCTCGTGCATCCTGAAACTCATCACAAGTTCTACTTAAGGTTTTCCAACATTCCGATCCTCACTCTCATGCAGGATCTTCACGTCTAACACATTAACTCAATCCAAAGAATTAGAAACTCAACATGGTAATAAAATCAATAAAAATCAGAATTCGAAGAACTACCTAATCTCTTACGATAGTTCCAAACTCAACAATTCATAGGGTTCCAAATTTCACAATCAACCTCTCAGTCTATTTCACAAAATTCTAAAACATGTTGATGTTTATAAAACTAAGGAGAATCAAAGAACAATCAATCACAAAAGTAAAATTATCATAATAAAATTATCATGACAAAAGTTAATGTTTTCTAGTCATTAACAAACCAAGGGGATTACACCCCATATCCCATAAAAAGATCTAAGCTTGCATGGAAGGAAGATTACAATAATCCATAGTGTAGGAAATTGAAAACAAAGAGAGAAAACAATTTACGGTACGACCGTAAAGATGATTACGGCCGTAATCTGCGACGAACAGTGGTGGCGACTGGTGTTTCATTGATTTCTTCTCCGTCTGATCTCCTTTCACTATAAAATTTCTGGTGTGTTGTTCCCTCCTCCAGGCAAAGCTTCAGTGTAAAAATCATGACCTAAGGTGCCCTCTACGCCTCTCGACATGACGCCAAACTCTAAGCACCTCTCTATTGATTTCTCCCTCGATACTTGATAAAAATTAGAGCTTTTACTTCTTGTGTCTTCGTCTCTTCAAGGCAAGTGCGCAGCAACTTTTGGATTTCAATTTGGACTTCTGGATCAAAAGATATGGTCTGTGCAAGATTTGGGCCCGAAAAACTCGCGTTTTTGAGTTGTAATTACGGTCGTAAAAATCTTTACGGCAGTGCCGTAATGTCTGAAATCTCTCGGGTGAATTCTGTGTCAAAATTATGGTACCTTAATATTCTTTACGGCAGTGCCATAATTTTCATTATGGTACCTTAATTTTCATTACACCCGGGGGTGTAATTTTTGAACTTGCTCTGATTTGCATGAAAATTGGTGTGCGGCTTCATTTCGACGTTCCGAATCCATTCGTGCGCTCAAATCCTTCAAAACACAGCAAAATATGACACTTTTAACCTAAAAAATGATCAAAAACAAGAAATGGTGTAGATTCTGTAATATTTGACAAATAAGGCTTAAAAACAAGCAAAATAGCATAAATATGACACAAAAAGACCAATGAAATAACACAAAATACATTATGAATTTTGGTGTCATCAAATACTCGTTTGTCTGTAGATGCAGCCGCGAGCGGCGTGCTAATGAATAAGAACGTCAACGATGCCATGAATTTGATCGAGGACATGACTCTGAACATTACCAATGGACGAGTGAGAGAAACGTCCCGGTAAGAGGAGGAGGTAAGCATGACCTTGACATGCTGAGTTCGTTGGCGGCAAAGGTTGACTCCTTGTCACACCAACTTACTTCTATAAACTTTCATGCACCGTCTGTCAATTCTATTACTTGTAAAATTTATGGGAACTCTGGGCATGGTGCTACTGACTGCCAGATAATGGCACCCTCTTCTTCTAATGTTTCTATTGAGCAGGTGAATGCCTTAGGCAACCCTAATCAGAGGCAACAGAATAATCCCTTCTCAGACACCTATAATCCCGGTTGGAGAAACCATCCAAACTTCTCCTACCAAACCAACCAGAACCAGGCCAATCCCCAGAATTTCAATAGCCATGCGTAGTAGAGAAATTTTGGCAATCAGTTTCCCCAGTCATCCTTCAGGCCACCACCTGAACTTCCATAACGACAGTTCAGTCAACCACAGAAGTCCAATTTGGAAATACTGCTTGAGAACTTTGTCATCACCCAGTCTAAGAGAAATGAAGATGTGGACGAGTTTATCAGGCAATTGAATTCAATGGTGGGGCAATTGAATTCTAAGGTGGATTCATTGATCACACACTCTAGGATGCTGGAGAACCAGATCGCTCATCAAGCAAGTTCATCAGCCCGACCTGCTGGGAAGCTTCCTTCCCAACCCGAGGCTAATCCAAGGGAGCACTGTAATGCAATTGTGATTTATAGTGGTGCCCAAATGGAAGACCCTCAAGTGGCGAAGGGGGATTGTTGTTGTATCCCAACAAGTAGGTAGACAATAACTTATTTCTGGTGTCGCGGCCAAACTCGTTGTTTGGCGTACAAGGACTTTGTCACTCTTTGACACGACTCTAAAAACTTGTTATGTCACAAAGTTTGTTGTGTCCGCAAGTGCACGGATACTCGCAGTAATAATTAAGATATCGAACCCACAGAGACCTATGTTGTCAAGTACCGAATAATTGATTTCTTACCATCTAGGCAGTCGAATAAAAGTCAAGCAATGATCGAAAAACACACGAAAAGATTTATCAGAGAGAAACTGGGACTAGGGTTTCATTCACTTTGATTTTTATGACTAGATATGTATAGATGTTCATCAATCAAATTCTATCACGATAAAGACATAATTTACTTTTAAAAGGGGTTATCTCACTTTCGTACAGATAACCATGCAGGGACCAATCATCGCTTTCGCGCAAGATTTATTCCAAGCTAATGATAAGTAAATCATCAAGTGAAGAACTCCAGGATCACTTTCGTGCATCCGAATTCTAAGTTGATCATCTCGAGTGGAAACTCAAGGATCACTTTCGTGCATCCGAGTCTCGACACAAGTTCTACCTATGGTTCTCCAACGTTCCGATCTTCACTTTCATGCAAGATCTGCACGTTTGACACAATAACTCAATCCTAGGTTCATAATTATCAACATGGCAATTAAACGACTAAAATCAAGAAATAAGAACTTAACCTAATTTCTTACGGTGAGTTCCTATTATTCAATTTTAGGGTTCCAAGTTCTTAAGCAAATCACTTTTCAGTCCTTATTGAGAAAACTCTAAATCATGATGATAATAAGTAAACTAAGGAGAATTTTAGAGCAATAATCACATAGGTAGAATTATCAGAATAGAATTATCATGATGAAAATAAAAAGTATCTAGTCATTAAGAAAATCAAAGGGAATTACTCCCCCATGTCCCATAAAAAGTCTAAGCTAGCATGGTAGAAGAGTTACAATAATCTATAGTTTCAAAAGATCGAAAATCAAAGAGAAAAGAGAGTTCAAGAAAACACACCACGGCTGTAATATAAATTACAGCCGTAATTTGCATAAGGGCATCGATGAATAGTGGCGGCGCCTCCTTTTTCTTCGATTTCTCGTCCAATTGATTTCCTTTCGCTCTGAAACTTCTAGGGCGTCGTCTCCTCCTCTAGGCAAAGCTTTTGTGTAAAAATCACGGCATGAGATGCACTCTGTTCTTTCCGGTGGTGAAACCCTAGGCGGCAGCTGTCAACTCGATTTCTCTCTGTATGGTAGATGAAAATTGGGGTTTTTGGTGTCTTCCTCTTCCTCTCGTTTTGACCTCCCTTTCTTCTTCTTACGGCTTCAAATTTAACGGCCTGGATCATCCGCCATCATCTTCGGAAGAATCGGGCTTCAAAATCGAATGTGGAAGTCGTGTTTAAGATTAGAATTACGGTAGTGTAATATGTTACGGTCCTGCCGTAAAATCGGTTGCGTTCTTTGATTCAAAATCTCTGTAAAATATGGCACCATAAAATCGGTTACCGTGGTGCCGTAAAATTGGTTGAACTCTCTGGTCAAAAACGTTTGGAAATTACGGCCTATAAAATAGTTTACGGCGGTGCCGTAATTTCAGTGAATGTCTCTGGTCTGAAGGCGTTCTAGATTACAGCCCGTGTAAATTCTTATGGTAGTGCCGTATTTTTCATGAAATCTTCTGATGAAAAACTCCCCAAATTACGGCAGTGCTCTGATATTACGACAGCGTACGAAAATACGGTACCGTAATATAGATTACAGCCTTACTGTATTTTGGTTCGTGGCTCCAATTCTCTTGAAATTTGACGTGTGATCTCCTTTTGATGTTGTGAATTCATCCATGCATTTGGATTGCTTGAAATCGACTGAAAATCATGCCTTTTTGCCTGAAAATTATTAAAAACCAAAAAGAGTGTAGATTCCGCAAATGTTGATAAAAAAGACACAAAAATAAGCAAAGTCTATGAATATGACACAAAAACACTATTGAAATGACACTAAATTTGTTATAAATTTCGGTGTCATCAAACACATAAGGCTCAAACTTTGCTTGTCCTCAAGCAAAAACCAAAATTTTTCAAAATTTGTTCATAGGCATAGACTTTCTCATGAAAAATAAATTTCTAACATACAATCACTAATGAAAAATTTCCATCAATTGACTTGTAAAGTTTTAAATAGACATATCATCTTTTGAATTCAATTCTCAAGATCCACAACTTTATCAAATAAAACTTTGCAACTTGTACAAAACATAGAATCTCAATCTCATGACTTTATCTAATTTTCAATTTAAATCTATCATGCTTTTGTTTACAGGAATAAGATATCCAAAATCTTTTTCACTCAAATTTTCTTCCTTTTTTTTAAATGGCATGTACCCACATAGATACACCGTTTTTATTCTCTTTGCATCATTCACATTTTCTAATTCGATTACCACCTTTTTTTTCTGGGGACAAAATTAGAGTACACTTGACCACATAGTCAGTATAATAGAACTCATGTCTTTTCAGTAGAAAGAATTTTACTAAAGACAGTAGAGTTAATGTGAATTGATTCTTCTCATCATTTTTTTCTTTTTCAGACTTCAACCCATGTCCTTTGGTACCACTGTCAATTTTACACAGTGCCAAGTAGGGGAGTCACTCACTATTTTTGGACTTTGAACTCTTTCTTCCCAACAAATAGCAAAATAAATCAAACATCAATTAGACTAATCAAGTGATATCAATTCAAGAATCATACTCATATGCTGATTTTATTCAAAAAGTAGCTTTACTTTCAAATTAAATTTCCCAAATAACATATCTCCCTAAAATTTCACTCATCAACCAATAAAAAACTTCAAAAGTAGATATGCATAAGAGAAATAAATTCGGCATGATAGGTCTAGACTTATTCCCAAGTTTTGGATTCATTGATCATTATCAATAAGAGTCAAACAAATCATCAACATTATTTTCAAAATAGATCTAGGCCATAAACCTCATCAATCAAAAATATACTCATCATCATGAAATATCAACATGGTATATCAAAATATCAAAACATAATCATGTGCGGTACAACTATATCGAAATAGATCATCAATAGCAGAATATCATTATACAACCACATCGAAAAAGTAAGAATCAACATCATCATATAACCATATCGAAAATATAAGAATATAGGCGTGTAAAGCAGAATAGCATTGGCGGACACAAGTGTAGAGAAATCATCCTTCCCTTCAAAAACATGCAATATCAATAAGATAGGGAGAATAAAATAGTAAGAAGTAAGGAAAGATGATACTCACAAAGCATATACTCCTCATCATCAGCGTGTGTAGCCTCAGCGTCCCTTGCAGCTGCATCCATAGGATCGTAGTGTGGTTGCTCTCCTTGATCACTATAATAGCCATCGTTCCTGTGGTCTTCATATCCAAAGTGATTATAGAGGAAGTTTCCTATGTCCTCCATATGATTGCTCAATCTCTCTACATCCTAGTAGATGTGCCCAAGAGACTCAGTCATCCTCCCCATGGAGTCAATCATCCTATCTATGCGGCGCTCCTAATTATACATCTGTGAGGATAGAGCCTAGAATCCTGGATCGTGGGCACAAGGAAATCCTCCTCTAGGTCTGTGCGAAGAGTCACCAGCAGGGTTAGAAGAATCTGTAGCATGTTGGGGTGACTCCATACCAAAAGGATCACCTCTTCCACCCCATGTGGGTGGCAGCGGAACAGTGTCAAGTGGTGGTGTAAAAGCTGCTTCGGTGGTGCTTGGAGATAATTTCCAATTGGCTCTGTCTCTGACTGTGGTCTTCTCAGTGTGGGGTAAAGGTAGAGTAGGGACATTTGGTCCAAGGACCAAACAAAATGCATCCCCCTCTCTCACAATCATCTTCATGGCCATGTAAGACTCAGGATTGAGCCTTGCATTCCCCTTTGCAAGTTCTATCCCATAGGGCTCAACTCCTAAATACTGGGCTATAGGAGTAATCAGTCCTCCTATCAGTACTACGCCCCTCTTCGCCCAAGCAACTTTATTTATATGTTTCATCATGAAGAAAGCCACATCAATAGCAAATCCATTCAGCATATCCCAGAGAAAATATAACTCAGCTTGACGGACCAAGTCGTCACTATCGCCTCTCCCAAATACAGTATGTGCAAGCACCCTATGTGTATACTTAATACATGGATTCATAATCTTTGAAGCTCTGGCAGAAATAGCATAGAAATGACTCTCATCAGTAATCTGATTCCAAAACATGCCCTCAATGAATCCCAAGGGCATCTAAGTGTATCCATCTGTACTCAAATCAAAGATAGTCCTGATCTCTTTTAGTGTGAGTTTTCTTTCTTCATTAGCAAGTCTGAATGTAATCTCTCCTTCTGTAGGGCCATGTGAATTCTCCTTCAATTCTATGATCAGGCTGCTCATAAACTCCAGGACTAGCGGCAAATAAGTGGGTGGTGTCATCTGAAAAAATTTCTTGGCCTTCATTTGATCAAACATCCACAGCACATCCTCATACAATCCCAAAGCCTCTAAAGTCCTCCTATTAGCGTACTTTGTATTGATAACCTTCCTTTCTAGAATCTGATTATACCTTGTTTCTTGCATCTCATTCCTAAAGATAATACCATGTGGATTCTGAGGTTGGGAAGATTCAGCTGGGGCCTTCCCTTTTCTTCTTGGAAATATAGATTTGGTTCTTGGTGCCATCTCAAGTAACAATTTGTAAACTACATATTCAATGCACCATATAGCAATATAATGATTCAATCTCAGCAATGTTTACAGATAATGTCAGTTAAATCATAGCTCAAACTCAAGAAATTTTCATAAAAAATAGAACAGTGGAATACTGGGAGGAAAATAGGGTGGAAAACTGTCATTCAAACACAATCTCACTCAATACACTCCACAAATTAGTCCAAAAACTCTTCAATCTAACTAGGAAGGGTCGCCTATCTTCTAAGAATCAAATGCAAACAAAAATCTCTCAAAACGAATTAGAAACGAGGAAGAATGAGTGAAAGGGAGAAGATCGTGTCAAACTCGCCTAAATCAAAAAATCGGTGAGGAGAGTACCCAATCGACAGCAATAACCGGATGGGAAGATTCGCCGGCGTGCTCTGGTGGTCGGAGAAGGTCGGAGGTGTGAAGTCGGCGCACAAACGAGTGAGAACGAGCGTGAAACCCTAAAATACAGTCTGAAAACCCTAAAATGGCACAGGAATGGTGTGCCATAATTATAATTACGGTCGTGTAATATCTTACAGCAGAGCCATAAAATTTAGGAATCTCTCGGGTGAAAACTTGTTCAAAAATACGATACCGTGTAAAAGTTTATGGTACCGCCGTAAAATCACGACAGTTCTCGGCTCTAAAACAACTCAAAAATATGGTACCGTGTAATATCTTACGGTTCCACTATAAAATCAACTAGCGATTTATTTTTTATTTTTTATTTTTTTAAAAATCGAAAACTCAAAAATTACGCCCATAATATAAATTACGGTACTACCGTAATTTCGGGGTAAACCTCGAAAACTTTCGTCAGAAAATCTCGCAAAAATACGGCCCGTGTAACTCCTTACGGTAATGCCGTAAAATCAGTAATGCTCTCGGGAAGAATTTGGCCACAAAATACGGTACCGTGTTAAAATTTACGGCAGTACCGTAATTTCATCACAACTCTCTAGTCGAAAACGGACAAAAATTACGGTGCCGTAATATACATTACGGCGGTGCCGTAATTTGCACCAAATCTTGTTTTACCTACAAAAATAAAAGAAAAGTTAGTTCTAAGTAAAAACTAAAAGAAAAGAAAAGAAATAAAGGTTAGAAAGCTTGGGTTGCCTCCCAAGAAGCGCTAATTTAAAGGTCATCAGCTTGACCCTTTTGCACTCGGATTTGATCGTGAATTCCCCAATTGTCGCTTTGATTTTCCTTTATGTTGGGCATCACTTTGAATCACATAAGGCTCAGCCTTGAAATAGTCTCCAAATTTGCTCAAGATCCTCTTCCCTTTATCAATCAACTTAGATCTTCTTCTTCTTCTCCTTCTCTTCTTCTTCTTTTCTAAAATTTCATCCTCCTTTCCTTTAATTCTTTGTCAACATTCTCAGAAAAATTATTAGTTTCGAAATTTGAGGTCTCATCAAATAAATTACAAACATCAATAAGAACATCATCAACTATGTCAACACTACAACATGATCCAGAGTATGATAGTTTATTCAAGGAATCAGTAAGATCAAATTCAATTATGTTCTCACAAATATCAAAAGTAATTTTCCCCTTTTTTACATCTATATGCGCTCTAGCAGTGGCTAACAATGGTATGCCAAGAATTATGGGATTTTTATGATTTTCCTCCATGTCTAAAACTATAAAATCTGCAGGAATAAAAAATTCTCCTATCTTGATTGGAACATTCTCTAAAATACCTACAGGATACTTTACCGATGAATCAGTAAGCTATAAAGGTATAGATGTAGGTTTAAGCTCTCCAATGTCTAGTTTCCTGCAAATAGATAGAGGCATTAGACTCACGCTGGCACCTAAATCACATAAGGCTCGGTCAAAAGCCATAGTGCCAATAGAACAAGGTATAGAGAAACTACGCTGACACTACAATCCTCAGTTAAAGTTACAGTGCAAGTACCATAGTCATCCAATTTTCTTTTGTTAGACAATATCTCTTTCAAGAACTTAGCATATGATGACATTTGAGAAATAGCTTCAGTAAAAGGAATGTTAATGTAAAGCTTTTTCAAAACTTTAAGAAATTTGCCAAATTGTTTGTCTAACTTATTTTGAACTAATCTTTATGGAAAAGGTATTGGTGGCCTATAGGGTGGAGGTAAACTAGATTTAGAATTATCTTCCTTACATGGCACATCCCCTTTTGGTTCATCACCTTTATGAGGTGGCAAACTAATTTGGGTTTGTTCATGTTCAGAAGATTTTTCTAATTCTAACTCATCATCATGATCATCAATAGGCTCTTTTTCATTATCCTTAACTTTCCCTTTTGGTCCTTCCAATTGTTTCCCACTTCTAGTGATAATAGCATTACAGTGCTCCCTAGGGTTTATTTTAGGTTTAGCAGGCAATTTTCCTAGGGGTCTGTAAGAACTACTAGCTTGTTGTGCAATTTGATTTTCTAATATTTTGTTGTGGGCTGTCAAAGATCCTACTTGTGAAGCTAATTGACTAACCATTTCCTTAAGATCTTCAATTTCCTTATTTTTATTTTGCATGAACTGATTTTGATTAGCCATCATCTTTTCAAGCATGGACTCAAGGTTTGAATTCTGATTTTGATTTTGACTTTGATTAGGGTTTGGCCTTTGATATCCTTTGTTTACATTTTGTCCCCCTACATAATTATTATTTTTCCAAGAAAGATTGGGGTGATTTCTCCATCCAGGGTTATAAGTATTAGAGTAAGGATCAGTGGTTCTACTTTGATTATAGTTCCCTTCAGCATTAGCATGTTCACTACCCTGACTAGCAATAACTCTACAATCCTCAGAAATATGACCATCATTGCCACATATATCACAAACAATAGAAGAAATAGCAGTAGTTTGCATCTTACAAGAATCGAACCTGTTGCACAAAGAGTCTTCCTTCTCTACTAAGGTGCGCCATCCATCATTCTTGTTCTTACCTTGCGAAGGTCTATAAAGTACTCCTTTCTCAGAAGTCCACTGATTATGATTAAGAGCCATCTCCTCCAGCAACTTGAAAGCAACATCTATAGTTTTGCTCATAAGAGCTCCTCCTGCAGCAGCATCAATAGTTAGTCTGGTATTATAGAGCAAACCGTTATAAAAAGTATGAAGTAACACCAATCTTCAAGGCCATGGTGAGGGCACTTCCATTGTAAACCATTGAAATGCTCCCATGCCTTGCTGAATGATTCTCCATCCTTCTGTTGAAAGCTTGTGATCTGATTTCTCAAGTGTATTGTCTTGCTTGGTGGAAAATATTTCATCAGAAATGAATTTGATAGCTGTTCCCATGTTGTAAAGGTACCGGCAGGTTGTGATTGAAGCCATGATCGTGCTCGGTCCCTAAGAGAAAAAGGAAACAATCTCAATTTCAGTGCATCGTTAGAAACTCCATTAATCTTTATAGTATCACAAAGTTCTAAAAATAAAGCAAGGTGTAGGTTTGGATCTTCCAAAGGAGATCCTCCAAACTGGTTCTGTTGACTCATAGAGAGAAAAGCAGGTTTGATTTCGAAGTTGTTAGCCTCAATGATAGGCTAGC
Organism: Costus pulverulentus; assembly: GCA_027562315.1. NCBI lineage: Eukaryota > Viridiplantae > Streptophyta > Magnoliopsida > Zingiberales > Costaceae > Costus > Costus pulverulentus. The sequence goes on along the minus strand of JANTFE010023182.1, from coordinate 4,942 downwards.
AATGCTGGAATGAATTTCTTGTGGATTAGGGGCTGCATAGTCCCTAAGTGATTTCTGGGTATTTGCCATGACTATAACTTCCTCCTGTTGTGTCTCTTGTGAA
>JANTFE010023181.1:15208-30074 GCA_027562315.1 Costus pulverulentus | reverse complement strand
TTGATGTTGATCATATGGCATGCAAAAGATCTTTAGGAAACCCTTACTTCCTTGCGAAAATCTTATATGCGCCTCCTATTAGGGTTTCGCCCCCCTTGTTTTAGGGGATTTTCACTTTTATGTTGTATCATTTATGGTTAAATCTGATGAGTTTGATAAAGGGTTGAAAATTATAGACATTGATGAGCCCCACTTTGATTTTGGTGATATTGCTGAGATTAATGATAAGTCTTTTGTGGTTGACTCTGATTCTATTGATTATGATAAATCTCATTATGATTTTTTGTATGATTCTGATTTTGATTCTTCTGATGATGAATTATTTGTGGAAAGACATCGGGAAATTGATTTTGAACAATCTCACTTTGATTTTGATGATAATTTTAAAATTTATAAGTTATTTGATGTTAGACCTGAGGATCTTGATAAGGATTTGATTGAATCTCACTTTTATACTTTGCCCATATCTACTGTTGAATCTTCTAATGTATTTGAAAAATTGTGCTTTATTGAGGAACCTGATTTGGGACAGAAAGTTCATTTTGATGATCCAATGCTTATATTTTTTGATCAAAGTCCTATAGCCATTGAAAATATAAATATGAAAAAAGGACTTATGATTTTGCTCTCTGACAAACATAGGAAAATCATTGAAAATTTTGATTTTGATTTCTACATATTTAAGGAAGCCACTTTGATTGTGATTTATATGCAATTCTGGATTTCTGGATTAGTGGCTAAAATTTTTGGACAAGGAAATGCAGAAAATTGTTTTCTCTTTACTTTGGTACTGATTCACCATTTCACCATGATCTTTGAGTTTTGGTCAAGCTATGGACCAAAAATTAGCACTTCTTGGGAGGCAACCCAAGTGTTATCACTTAGCTTAGTTTCTTTTATTTTAGTTTATTTTTAGAATTAATTTTTCTTTTCCTTTTGCAGGTAAAATCAAATTTTGCGCAAAATACGGCACTGCCGTAATCTGCTTTACGGTGTCGTAATCTTTATCTGATTTCATCCGGGAGTCTTTAGCATATTACGGCAGCACCGTATTGTTGTTTATGGTACCGTAATTCATGACGTTTTCTGACCCGAATGTTTTTGAAGTTTCACGGCACTGCCGTATTAGTTTTTATGGTACCGTATTTCTGGATATTTTTGACCCGAGATTTTTTGTGTACATTACGGCACTGCCGTAAAGAACATTACGCCCGTAATTTCAACTGTGCATTCTGCTTATCTGAGTAGGTGTTTTCTCGCAACGATTTTAAGAAACCAGGTTGGGAAAATTTTTGATCTTTGGCACCATCACGAAGTACTCATCTTTGTCTATCATCTGGATATTTTTTCTAAATTTTAAATTCCATGGATCATTCTAAAACACATAGCATCTTTTCGATTCTGATTAATTTCTACAACAATTTTTCTTTGACTATTCTGATTAGAGTTTTTGCAGCAAGTTTTTAAGGTGCTTTAATGACTTGAAACCCTGATTTTTCGCATGCAATATGAAGAACATGTGTCATTCTACCTCGTGGATTAATTGTTTTCATGAAAATATTTTCTGATCATTCTAGGACACATGGCAACTTTTTGAATTTGATTAACTTTTGTGCAGTTTTGCAGTTTTGTAATCTGAGTAGCTTTCTTTCTGTTGATACCCTAAATTCCTGATAGATTTTCATCTTTTGATTTTTCATACGTCTGAAAAGAACATATCTTATTCTACAACTTAGTTTTGTTCATTTTCTTTTTGGATCATTAAATCTTATTTTTGGGTATGGCTACTTTTCTTAAAAAATTCACTGGCTGCACTGTTTATTTTCTACCTGTTATAGCTTCTTTTGCCTCCAAATCCATAAATCTTCAAAAGCAACTGTCTTCCACCTCTAGCTACCACTGCATCTGCCTCTGACATCACTGTTTCCAGCCGTCGACACTAGATTTTACCATCTGCAGATTCTTACTTCTTCTACTGCCTCTTATTCTATTGATTTTATTTATGCAGCAGACTCTTCATTAGTGACTGATTTTTTTTTATCTATGCAGTGCTATCTCTCACACCCACTGGCCGACGATCTCACCTCTAGGACTGTAGTCTTCAATAGGCCACTAGAGATTACTCACTCTACTGTCGGCACCATCATCATTGCTAGCAGCTTTTCAGCTAGCATCTGTTCCACCTCTGCTTCTCAGCTGTATTAGCTCTTTCTGCCAGCACTCTTTCTGGACCATCGACGATATCTCTAATTCTCTCTTGAGAAAATTATTTTTATCATTATTATATTTTTTTAGACTATTTTCAGACTGAGCCTTATGTACTTAAATTGTATAGGTAAATTTTCAAAAGGTACACCTTTGGACCTAGCAGCATCTGCCCCGACACTATTTTTGGTCTGAGCCTTATGTATTTCGGTCAGAGCTTGCTATATAGTTTTATGAGTATCATTTGCACTCTCTTTTATTCATGATTATGGTTTGCATCTTTGATTAGCTTTTGATATATCACTCATTGAGATTTCTATTCTATGAAGTTGCTTGAGTCTATCATGTCACACTTTTGACTATGATTCTATGAGTTTCATGCTTCACACCTTTTGCATTGATTTAGAGATTTTTGATGTTTAAAAATTTTTATGACATGAATCCATGTGATGGGTAGTGTGTACATTTTTCTATGATTATGAATGTCCATGCATGCCTGTGAATGGAGATATACTTATTATGTTAAATTTATTTCTTCAATATATATCTACTTGTTGAAATCCTTCATTGATTGATGCATAAGGTTTTTGGGTAGGTATGTTATTTGATGAATGCAATCTAAGGGTGAAGCATCTTACTTGAATAAAATGAGCATATGAGTGTAATTTTTGAATTGATGTCAATTGATTAACCTAGTTGATGTTTAGTCTATTTTATTATTTATTGGGAAAAAAGAATCCAAAATCCAAAAATAGTGAGAGACTCCCCTACTTGGCACTGTGTAAAATTGACAGTGGTACCTAAGACATGGGTTGAAGTCTATAAAAAAAAGAAAGAAAAAAAAAAGAGAATGACTCCTCTACTTGGCACTGTGTAAAATTGACAGTGGTACCGAAGATAAGAGTTGAAGTCCAAATAAAAAGTGTGTATCTATGTGGGTACATACCATCAAAAACACATAAAAAAAAGAGAAAAAGAGATTTTGAGTGGAAAAAGATTTTGGATATCATATTCTTGTAAACAAAGGTAAGATAGATTTAAACTGAAAATTGGGTGAAATCATGAGACTGAGATTCTGCTTATTATGCAAGTTGCGAAGTTTTATTTTATCAAAGCTGTGAATCTTAAAGACTAAATTCAGAGGATGATGTATTTACCTGAAATTTCGTGCAAAAAGTTAGTGAAAAATTTCATGAGTGATTATATTTTAGAAATTTATTTTTCATGAAAAGGCATATTTTCCATAGTAGAGTTCTTTATTCTATCTATTTGCTTGAGGACAAGCAAAGTTTGAGCCTTATGTGTTTGATGACACCGAAATTTATAGTAAATTTCATGTCATTTTGTATATCTTTTTGTGTCATATTATTACTATTTTGCTTATTTATATGCCTTTTTTATCAAATATTGTAAAATCTACTTCAATTTTGGTTTTTCATGATTTTCAGGTAAAAAGGCACGATTTTAAGTCGATTTCAAGCAATCCAGATGCATGAATGAATTCACCACATCAAGAGGAGATCACATGTCAAATTTCAAGAGAATTGGAGCTTCACAGCAAATTACGGCACCCCCATTATGGATTTTACGGTATCGTAATTTGACTACACTCGCAAATCAAATTTACGGTACTGCCGTAATTCCCGTGAGGTGCTGTATTTTGGGATTTTTTCGACCAGAGTTTTCATGGCAATTACGGCACTGCCGTAAAGAAGATCACGGTACCGTAATTACATATCTCCAATGGCCCAATCACCTAGCCCATGCGCCTCCCCCCTCTCCACCACCTTTTTCTTTTTTACTTTAGTTGGTAGCTGCCTTTTGTGGTTGTTATGATTTTATTCCAGTGTCTTAGACTAGCTTTTAGGTTGTTAGGGAGTTGTTGGCTTCTCCAACAACCTTGTGTGCATGTAAAAGGTGTGACCTCCCTCTCTTCTCCTACAAAAGAGAGTGAGCGCCCTTCCTTTGTTCTTAGCTTACCAGTTTACTTTTAGTTTTATCCTCCAAGTGAGTTGGAGCCTACAAAGTCGTGGTAGCTCTGAGTAAGGATCGAGTGCTTATAAGCGCGGTTGGGCCGCCTGAGTGGCTTGTACTCTAAGGGTTCTCCTTGCTTGGTCTTTTTGAATCAAAAAAATATTGTTTAGCCCCAATATGTTTCCTCCATCTCATCATGCGTATCCACACTAATAGAATCTCCCAAATAGATTCGAGTTATAAAATAACTCGATCATATGCTACTCGATCAATACGAGAACTAGAGTTTAAAGGTGTGCAACCCTATAGGTTCCTTTGATCTTGGCAGTGATGAACTCTTGTCATCACAAGCAGTGAGTGGCACCTAGTAGTGCCTCGCCGCTACCCAAGTATTCGGAATGACTGTCTATACTGAGATCCCCTATACGGCAATAAGGTATCTATACATTATTGTCCCTTTGCCAAACTAACATCACGATTGGACAAAGTGTGTCACTACTTTGTATAAACCCAATCACATGGTCATGACTAAATTAGACTTTCACTTGGGTATGACCATATACACTTTCAGTCATGCATCTATATAGGGCCCATGGATATCAAGCTTCTCTCAAGAAGGGGTAAATCCTCTATTTGTTAATTGAACTTCTCATATGGGTCGTGACATACCCAATGACAACCATTATTACTTTCCAACTACGGTGAGGTGTTAGGTTGTATCAAAGTATGTTCCTAACCATATAGAAGAGTTAATGACCTCAAATTAAAGGATCAATGCATCTTTTGTCACTTGTGAGGTTAACTTGTGACACTAAGTTAGAGCCTCATGATGGGTTGATCTAGTATATCCACAATTGATATACATATATACCTACATTAGCACTACGTGCCTAACTAGTGCATATACCAATCTCACATATACTAGAGCTATCCCTTATCCACTCAAGTACTTGACTGGGGACAAAACTTTGAGACCAGATGAAACCTGTCTCTAGGGACAAATATATATATATATCAATGTCAAGTAGTATAAAAATGGACCAACAATGGGTCCTAGGGCATAAACACCAACAAAATCATGGCCAGAGGGAAGAATCACGACCATGACAAATTACTTGGGTATGTCGTAATCTTTTATGTATGATTTTGATAAAGTGCTTAGAGAGGATTTGGGCCTTAATGAAAATCACAGGTGGATTATGATTCCTATTGTCGAGATTCTTTAATTTTAAAGATAAGGACTAGATGGCCATGACAACCATCACTACCCAGCCATAATTTTCTATGCTCTTCTGAAGATTATGACCATGACAGATTTTACGAGTGGGCCATAATTTTTTGAAAGCTCTTATTTGCATGAAATTTTATGAATGATCTCATTTTGACGTCTAGAATCCATATGTAATCTCAAATCTTCCAAATTCCATTTGAATTTGGCTATTTTTCTCTAAAATGTGGTAAAACTAAAATCCATATGTAATCTCAAATTTTCCAAATTCCATTTGAATTTGGCTATTTTTCTCTAAAATGTGGTAAAACTAAATAGAAGTGAAGATTGTAAACAATTACAAGTACTTAAGTCAAAGTGGGTGTAAAAATGATGAATAAAAGATAAAATTTGACATACAAGTTTTCTAAAAACACTATAAATATACAACACATCAAAACCCACTTGGACCCATGCTTGGACCATGTCTAGGTTAGGGGACAAGCCCCTAGTTGCCACATGTGACCGAATCATGTCCCCCTTCTAACTTTTGTTTGATGTGCTTAGATAGTGTGTGGATGTGTGTCCATTGCTTGAGGAATAGGAAATTACCATCCCCTACTCGTTTGCATCCATGTCCTTGCTTGCTCGTGTGAGCACATGCACTATTGGGCAAACCTCAATCTCTTGCACACCCCTACACCCACACCCTCACATACCCTTGCACGCCCTTGTGCCTTTTGTGTGCCCATCGGTTCACTTGAGGTTCGTTAGATGCCTCTGTGTAAGTTCTAGCTCACTTATGAAATTGTGTAAATTCTAACTTGCTCACACATTTGTGCAAATTCCATCCTACTTATGGAATTGTGTAAATTAAGGTGTGTATGTCTCTAGGTCCTCAAGTCTTGACCCTTGCTTATGTGAACTCATGTCTTCCTCACTAATACATGCACCCTTAAGCACAAGTATGCTCTTGCATCTACCAATTATGGCCCTGTTTGGCATAGCTAGTCAGTTATTTTTGCTGGTCAAAATAGCTGATTTTGAAAAGCTGGAGTGTTTGTCAAGCTGCTTCTAGGTTGTTTGGCAACATGGGTTTGAAAAAGTTGGGAGGGAGTTGTTTTTTGCTACTTTCTAACTATTTATCTTCTTGCATCTCATGTCTGCACCTATATTTGTATGTCTTTACGATAACAAAATTATTATTTTAATAAAAATATTAAATTTAATATTATTTTTAAATATATTTTTTAAAAAATTTAACCAATATAATAGTTTAGCCAAACACCTTTTAACTTTTCCAACTAGCTACTTTTCAACCAGCACTTTTTCAATTAACAAAAGCTAAAAGTTTCAGCTTTGCCAAACATAGCCTATGTCGTATGTCATGGGAATTGTCAGCATCCATTGTGCATACACTAGCCAAACACTTTTTGGTTTCCAAAAAATTTGTTTGGCGGGATCACCTATATACCGTTTGATTCATAGGAAATATAAATTTTAAAGCAATAGTAAAATAATTATGCTTTGCTATTTATATTTTTAACAAATCTAACCATAGTACTAACAAGTAAGTGAGCACAATGGACTATTTTGGAAAAAAATTTTAGGAGGGGTACCTTGCCTAGAAATTTTAAGAAGGATGAAAAAAATTTGAGGAAACTTTTTTTAAAAAAAATTATATCTACATAATGCGCTATAAGCTATCCAATAGTACTAATATTATCATGGATAGACTTATACACGATGATAAATTGTTAAAAATATTATGGTAGAAAAAATTTATTATGGTAGTCAATAATTTTTTTAGCATAATATTTTTATCAATTTCTTATCATACGTAAATTTATCCATGATAATATTAATATCATTAACAGTGTACAATATATAAATTATGTAAATATAATTTATAAAAAAATAATTTTTTTTTTCAAATTTAAAAAAAAAAATTTGAAAAAATATTTCATCCTTCTTAAAATTTCTACGTAGGTACCAGGTACCCGCATTTGCTCGACTATTTGGGGGTATGTGTGGCGGCCGACGAAGACAGCGGATATCCAATGGCAATAGATAAGGCAGTGCTTCTCTCATCCGAGGCTACAAGATTATTTGTTACTTGCGTCGCCGCCCCAACCACCATCCCATCCCTTCTTCCGACTTCACCAGGGCAATGGCCTCTCTACCGCACTCCCCTGCAGCTCATCGCGTCTCTCCCTCCATCTCTTCCTCTTTTACTTCATCTCGCCAGGTTCTCTCCCCTTCCCTTCTTTCCTTCATCCCCAATGCGGTGCGGAAACACAGTTCCTGACATATGTGTGGGTTTCTTTGCTTTTGTACTAGTTTCTCCTGCAGACCCCTGTTTTGCTTCCTTGCTACTACACCACCAAAAGACTTCCTTTCCAGGTTAAAGCCGAGGCTGCTGCTCCAAATTCCCCACAGAGTGAGACGACCAAATCATCGCTTGTACTTTGCGGCATTTCTCTGTAGATCTTTTTTTGCATTTTCCTATTTCAATACAAAAACAAAATTTGATTTCGCGAAATGACATCGATACCTTGATTTATGTTAATAATATACTTTCTTGAAAAAAAGAATCATCAGGATATATAGTGTTGTTGAAATGCATTGTGTTTTGCTGCTAAGAAAACTAAATAGGTCGATGTGGTGATGCGTTCTCACATGATTTAGTTGATAAATGATTTCTGTATTAGTTTTGAACCGTAGTTTGTTTTGCTAGTTGCCTTACATAATTTTCTCTCCATTCACAGGGGGAGCTGGGAGGCGCCAAGCACTACTACTTGGAGCAACTGTCATTTTTAGTTCTATTTCACATGTTAATTCTGCGTCATGTAAGTAATTCTCCAATCTCTTATGCAGGAATTGCCTAATAAGAAAATCTAGTATTGTACCACCTTAGAAGACTCTTAAGTACCAATGAATATGCCTGCCTGCTAATTTTGCAGTGTGTTAGTTCCTAGAAATTGTGATGGATTTTCTGAAAAGAACCCTAATCTGGCTCAGTTGCAGCAGAGGCTAAGAAAGGATTTCAAGCTGTCTTAGATAAGAAGGATGGCTACACATTCTTGTACCCATTTGGCTGGCAGGTATACTTTCCTAATCGTCCTGGGTGAAATCTCCAGGCATTCTGATTTGTAAATACAGATAAGTCATTCCAGTTGCATACGTCAATTATTTTGTTCATCAATTTCATTCAGGAGGTTGTTGTCCAAGGGCAAGATAAGGTTTTCAAAGATGTGATTGAGCCCTTAGAAAGTGTTAGTGTGAACATGATTCCAACAATCAAGGAAGATATTAGGGATCTTGGCCCCCCACAAGCGGTTAGCTACTATTTATTTTCCTTAAAACTTGTTAACTTTTACCATGTAATGCATATTGTGTGTTCATCTCAGGTTGCTGAGGCTTTAGTGGAGAAGGTTTTAGCTCCTGCTTCACAAAAAACAAAGTTGGTTGAAGCCACAGAGGTCTTGTTCCTTTCCTTTAGTTTATTCACCATAGATAAGATAAATATGTTACTTCATGGAGACTATTCAAAATTTCAAAAGTAATTCTTCATATAATTAATTCATTTTGATTTGTTTATCAGTATAAGGTAGTCAATGTAATTTATTGACAAAGAAAATGCCACTTGATATTTTATTCAATATTTGAGCTGCAATTTTTACTGTTGACATAATAATTTTGAAGATAGTATGTTAAGAACTTTCTCATTTTCTACTGGTTGCTGTACGTCATCTTATTTTGTAGTTTGATAGAAAATGCATGAATTAGATGTTTTGTTAGGTTTGTAGGACTTTGCTCTTGCAAACAGTCATCTACAACTTCATATGGTCCTACTTTTTTGCTTTCCATGGTTTGATCGCCTGATCACCAAGTGCACATTTTCATCTCACTATTGTATGAAGAAATGATTTTGTTGTTTGTTGTATTTATGAACTACTATTAGGGGCTTGTTTTTATACATGGTTAGAGATTTTAACCAAAGTCTTGACGACATTACTTATCGTTCAATGATTGTCAAGTGAAGCTCTACAAAGTTTCTTTCAAGTCCATAGACAAAGGAGGCAAAATTTGCTTCCTATTTGTGATGTGATGATGGCAAAGGGAGTTTGAAAAACCAAGAAAAAAGGCAAAAGGGGAAGGATTTCTCTTCCGTTAGATTAAAAACTAACACTACACTTAGTATGGACCAAAGTGAGAAAGATCCAAGATTTGACTGAAATAGATGGGAATTATACTCATAACTTTCTTGTTAATGATCAATTCATTTAATATCACAATATCTTTTGCTTGACTAACTTGTATTTAGAAGTTAATTAAGATGTTCTTAATAGATTCAAAGTTTGTACCAAAGCAAATAAATAAATGTGTCTCTTTACTCAGAGGAACACGGATGGGAAAGTTTACTACACCTTCGAGTTCATTGCACAGGCTCCTAACTTCACAAGGCATGCTCTTGGTGCAATTTGCATTGGAAATGGTAAGAAGCTATTCATTGCTTACAATTTAATGAAGCTGCTGAGTTCGGGATAAATCTTGCTTGACATATTTTTATTCTCTTTTCTTTTAGAATTCATTTTCTTATTCCTCTTACTCGGCTATTATTGATTTAGTTATTCTGGTCTGATGTACAGTTTCTCATTATGCCTACTCAAACATTGATATAGTATAGAATAGAGTGTAATCCATGACAAGAGTAGTTTTCCTTGGCTCCTAGCTAAAAGAAGAGATAAAAAAAATAAATGTTGGATTTTTTATTCATGGAATTTGTGTATGCTGATGTATATATGGTTTACCAAGAATGTTTTCTGCTGCATTCTGACACATTGTAAAACGAAAGTTGCTCAAACAAATTTGATGGATATCTTTGAAAAAAAATTCTATCTACACCAACGTACAAAATCTACTTTTCAGAAACTGGTAGTTTTCAAAATTTAGTATATAATTTACACAATCTGAAACAACTTAGAGCACTAAATATCCGTTTTTCTCTTACAAGTAGTAGGATGCAGATCAAACTTTGAAGCAGGTTCTGTGATTTAAATGCTCTTAAACCTCAATATATACTGCAATCATGTTCAGAGTCTATTAGAATTTAAGTGGGCTTGTACAGAAAAAGAAGGGATTTCTATAGAAACTTGCTATTGACCATGGACTATTTTTCTTCTCATCCTTTACAGGTAAGTTCTACACTTTGACAACAGGAGCCAATGAAAGGAGATGGGAGAAGATGAAAGACAAGCTGCATGACGTCGTCGACTCCTTTAAGATCTTTGATGTTTGAGGTTAAACTAAATATGTTGGGATCTTTGTCAAGTTGCAGATTTTCAATTTTGCTCCTTTTTTCACCCAATTCCGTCGTTTCCTTTTCTCACTTTGCTCTATTTGGATAGTACTTTGTTGGTCATTGTTGTTGCTTCATATGTGATCGTACTATTGAAGTGTTAAATTCTTCCAACTACTGCAACATGTAGTGTGGTGATCAAGACGAAGGTTATGGAGTACTCTGACATTCATTTCTTTGTATCTTTAAAAGGAAAGAGAGGAGATAAAAGAAAGAAAATTTGGTTTTTTTCCTATTATTTGTAGAGAAAGAAAAAGAGCGAAAGAAATGCGGAGGAAAAATTCTCTCCCTCCCTCGTTTTGGTTATAGAAAAAAGGAGAGGCAAGTGAGGAAAAAAATATTTCCATTTTTTTTCTTGTTTTACCGAAATTAAATATAAATTGTGTAACCATTTATTTCTTTCCTGTCAATTTTTACATGTTAATTGTTTTTTCATTTTTTTTTCCACTAGGAAACAAAATGTAAAATAAAACTGCAACACCACCATCAAGCATGACAATGATCCTACACTATGTTTCCTAAAAGAGGAAAGAAAAAGAAAAAGGTAGGGAATAAAAAGATAGAAGAAAAAAAAATATTAAATGGTTTTTTGTCCAAATTAGAATAGATGTAACGAGAGAAAAATAGAGAGATTCTTTTTATCTTTACTATTTCATTAATCATCACTCTTTTCTTTCCCTACGAGAAAAAAAATGAGAAAAGAATAGTTTTGCTCTTTTGTTTTTTCTAGGTTATGAAACCTAATTGACACAGTGCAAATATTTTACGAAGAAAAAAAATTACCATATGAGCAGTTGAATTATCTATGTTTTGCCTTGTATAGATTACCTACTCTTATTGAAATTATAAATTATAATCATCTTATAAAAGTTAGTAGCATATGTTTTATAAAAATTTGCATAGAAAATATATTATTATCTCTATTAATATAAAAATATATATTAATCTATACTTTTACCCCTCATATCCTCGAGATCCTATATCAATCACTATATGAGATTCTAAGAATTGCCCTTTTTCTATTTGTTAAATATTAACATCGAATTATTTAGACGTTGGCAAGGGGACGAAGTGAAAAAGGAGAGTTGATTGCCAAAACGTTTGGATTTTGTTAATGGATTGTGCAAAGGAAGCAAATGGATATTTTTACTAAGTAGGGTAGAAAGGGGTCAATTCTTTGGTTCTCGAATTTAGGAATTAGGATTGCCTATTTATTAAACTTCTTTGTGGTGCACGATTTATCCCTAATTTTTCAATGATCCCGAATTAAGACAGCAAAGAATAAATAAATAAATAAAAGCTAAAAACTCGGTTCAACTGTGAGTTCCTCATTGTTTTGATTTTGTAAGAAATACAAAGCCTAATAGATTTAATAAAAAATTAAGAGGAAAGAATGAAAAACACATTGAATCTGGATAAAAATTACTAATAGATTTAATGTATTTTTCATTATTTTCTCCCACTTTTTCACAGCCTAAAAATGTAATATTTTTCTTCTTATTTTCTTTTTGTTTTCATCTCCTCGTTTTTATTTTCCTATTGTGTTCATTTTTAATTCTATAATGATGTAGACAAGCTTTTGGGAGCATTATGATTTTGTGATTGAATAATTGATTAAGGACTTAAAAGGAACTTGACAAGATTAAATGATTAGTAGATGGTAGCACAAAAATATAATAAAACTCTCAAATGGCCAAAAGGATTTTGAATATGGCAATTTACATCTCATGTAGAATTTTTTTACATCGTTGTCTAACATTCCAGAAATACCTATATACACAAATTGTTACGTCAGCTGTTGAAAAATAAATGATTGAAACAATTGATGGGACTATCTGGCCCTCTTCACACACAATCTAAGAAAATAGTAAAATAATAAATAAATAAATAAATATATAGATAAATACATGGGCAACGCGAATATTCAATTAGGGGAATATCTAATAATTTAATTGAGTACGTGGAACCATATAATTTATTTAAAAATTTAGATTTAAAGAAAAAAATTGAATCCTAAGACAAAGAAAAGAGTTTATTTAATTGACAAGTTAAAAATAGAGATAGTTTTTTATAATAATAATAATAATAATAATAGGAATTTCTCATGAATCTTGTTACATAGAAACAGAAAAAGGGCAATATGATAAGAAGCATTATTGTCACCACTCAAAAGTGGCAGTATAGTAGCTTCAGATAGCACTTCTCTATGACTAAAGCATACATGTGATGAGGTTTGATACTTTCATTTGCTCATCATAATTAATTTTAATGGATCCCAAGTACCAAAGTATGAAATAAAGACAATAAGATTGGCAAATACTTAATTAAACTTTATTCTTAAACATTTATTCTAATGAATGACATGTTTTTCACCTCCTAGTACGGAGATAAATAAATAAATAAACAAAAGCAAAAGAAAAAGAAAAAACCCTATCATTTAGCAGAAAATCATAAGTTTGTGACTATTTTTTTTAGTACATAAGAGTAAGTAATTATATAACAAATTAATTAAATATATTTCTTGTTGAATAACCTTGTTCATTAATAATTAATACCATTCAAGTCTGATTAGGGGTGGTACACTTGAGCTAATTCCATGGTAAATGATAATAAATAAATAAATAAATCTCCGAATATCTCTATGGTAAGCTATACAATTGGATTATAATATTAATTATATACAGTAATACAAAGTCTACTAAGACAATTATATGTGAATGATAGACCAAAGTAATTTAAAGCTAATAAGCTACATTGGTTACACTAGGGTGAAAAATAAACATTTCATAACTGATGAGATACTAAAACAAATATTTAATAGTTAGTGCTCATTTTGTTTTGATGACAATTAGATGAATTAAATGTATATGGGTAACTCTAGTAATGTAATATCTCAAACGTCGTCAAGTATGAATAGACTAATAAAAATATGATAGTTTGATGACTGATATACTTGGATTTTGGTTATAACCCAAACTTCTAAAAGCGTTAAAACAATGTGCATAATTGAAAGTCATACACAATCTTTAATAGACCATTTTAATTTGATAACATGGATATATTGGTTTAAAATTAGAATTGACTGAGAAAATGAGATGATTTGGTTAGTGAAAATTAGATGCCATATTTGGGTATAAAGTCCACTATTCTACAAGTATGTCTGAATTTGGGGACTACATTCTTGTAAGGTGAGAGAGATGTTACGTCTGTTGTTAAAAAAAATAATTGAAATGATTGATGGCATGAGACATCCCTATCTCATGTCGTCCCAACCACACTCTCTCTCCCCCATTTCTCTCGCCCATAACCCAACCCCTCCCCTCCCATTTCCCTCATCTTCAAGAGAAAAAGAAAGAACCCTATCTTTTAGCAGGAATTGAGATATAAGTTTGTGACTATTTTTTTAGTACCTAAGAGTAAGTAATTATATGATAAATTAATTTAAATATATTTCTTGTTGAATAACCTTGTTCATTAATAATTAACACCATTCAAGTCTGATTAGGGGTGGTGCACTAGAGCTAATTCCATGGTAAATGGTAATAAATAAATAAATAAATCTCCGAATATCTCTATGGTAAGCTATACAATTGGATTATAATGTTAATTATATACAATAATACAAAATCTACTAAGACAATTATATGTGAATGATAGACCAAATTAATTTAAAGCTAATAAGCTACATTGGTTACACTAGGGTGGAAAACAAACATTTCATAACTGATGAGATACTAAAACAAATATTTAATAGTTAGTGCTCATTTTGACTGTAATACTTGGATTTTGGTTATAACCTAAACTTCTAAAAGCGTTAAAACAATGCGCACAATTGAAAGTCATACACAATTTTTAATAGACTATTTTAATTTCATAACATGGAGATATTGGTTTGAAATTAGAATTGACTAAGGAAATGAGATGATTTGGTTAGTGAAAATTAGATGCCATATTTGGGTATAAAGTCCACTATATTACAAGTATGTATGAATTTGGGGACTAAATTCTTGTAAGATGGGAGGGATGTTACGTCCGTTGTTAAAAAAATAATTGAAATGATTGATGAGATGAGACATCCCTATCTCATGTAGTCCCAGCCACACACACACACACACACA
>JANTFE010023179.1:9664-25878 GCA_027562315.1 Costus pulverulentus | reverse complement strand
GAACCGGTTCACATGTGTGAACGCATGGTTCAAAGCTTGAGGCGTTTTGATCGGTTTTTGTGATCATGGGCGCATGACTTCATTGCTTGCTATTTTTGGAAAGTAATAGGCGCTACTTGCCTCAACGCCTCAACGCTTGATTCAATTCTCGTCACCTTCTCTTGCTTTGACGAGAGACTTGCATTCGTGGGTAAAAAAAAGGTGGACGACAAGGAGAATTCGCCCAAGCAAAGATCTCTTCATCCCTTCAAGCGATCAAGGATACCTTGGACCCTTGCTAGCACAAGGAACGCCAAAGGAAGTAGGCGACATCTTCTTGTGTGCGTCTTCTTTGGAGGAGAGCTTCTTTGCCCTCTTTGCTTCCAAGCCGCCTCCTTACTCATGGCCATGGTAACGCATCTTTCACTTGATGTTTTAAGTTGATCATATGACATATAGATCGATTCATGAAACCCTTGCTTCCGCTGCCGAAATGAACAATATGCGCCACTTAGGGTTTCGCTCCCCCTTGAAGGGGACCCCTTTCAGTGCCATGTAAAGAAGATGATTCTATGACTAATCTACCTCCACCCTATAGACCACGAGTACCTTTTCCCCAAAGGATAGTGCAAGAAAAGTTAGATAAGCAATTTGGAAAATTTCTTGATGTTTTGAAAAAGCTTTACATTAACATACCATTTACTGAAGCTTCATCTCAAATGCCCATATATGCTAAATTTTTGAAAGAAATCTTGTCTAAGAAAAGAAAGATAGATAACTATGGTACCGTGGCTTTAACCGAGGAATGTAGTGCTGTTATTCAAAATAGGTTACCACCAAAATTGAATGATCTAGGTAGTTTTTCTATCCCATGCTTTATTGGTAGTATGGCTTTTGACCGAGCCTTATGTGGTCTAGGGGCTAGTGTAAGTCTTATGCCTTTGTCTGTGTGCAGGAAATTGGACATGGGAGCTCCTAAGCCGACTGCAATTTCTTTGTAGCTCGCTGATCGATTGGTAAAATATCCAGTGGGTATTCTAGAGGATGTTCCTATACAAGTTAGTAAATACTTTATACATGCTGATTTTGTGGTACTTGAAATGGAAGAGGATACTAAGATTCCTATTATTTTGGGTAGGCCATTCTTAGCCACTGCTGAAGCCCTTATTGATGTACGAAATGGTAGACTTGCTTTAAGAATTGGCAATGATAAGATTGAGTTCGATTTGAATAATTCATTGAAAAGGCCTGCATATGCTAGTTCTTGTTGCACTATTCATGCCATTGATGACATAGTTTATGATGTTAGTTGTTTGTTTGATGATTCTTTTTCTGATACCTCAAAAAATTCTTGTGAAAAAATTGATAATACTGTCTTTGAGAATGATTTCGATGAACTCGATGATGAAAAACATGATATTTTAGATTGTGCTACGTTTGATAATGAAAGTGAAAAGATCCCTAAAGTTGAGTTGAAAGTTTTACCTGATAATCTTAGATATGAATTTCTTGGTCCTAACTCCACCTACCCTGTGATTGTGGATGCTAAATTAGATGCCAGGAAAACTGATCTACTCTTGAAGGAGCTAAGAATTCAAAGAAAGGTAATTGGGTATTCCATTGATGACTTAAAAGAGATTAATCCTTCTTTTTGTATGCACAAGATTCACATGGAGGATGAGCACAAACCGCATGTAGATTTTTAGAGAAGGCTCAACCCGTCTATGAAGGAAGTGGTGAAGAAGGAAGTACTAAAATTGCTAGATGCAGGTATTATCTACCCTATCTTAGATAGTAAGTGGGTGAGTCCTGTACACTGTGTCCCAAATAAGGGAGGTGTCACTGTAATGAAAAATAAAGATAATGAATTGATACCTGTTAGAACTGTCACTAGTTGGCGTATGTGTATCGATTATAGAAAATTAAATGTTACCACTAGGAAAGATCATTTCCCCTTACCTTTCATTGATCAAATGGTAGAGAGACTTGCCAAACACTCTCACTTTTGTTTTCTTAATGGGTATTCCGGATTTTTTCAGATTCCTATTCATCCTGATGATCAGGATAAAACCACTTTTACATATCCTTATGGTACTTTTGCTTATAGAAGATTGCCCTTTGGTTTATGCAATGCACCTGCCACTTTTCAAAGGTGTATGATGGCAATTTTTTCTGAATTTATTGAAGACTTCATGGATGTTTTTATGGATGATTTCTCTGTCCATGGTTTCTCTTTTGATGACTGTTTAGCTAATCTCTCTAGAGTTTTACAGAGATACGAAGAGACTAACCTTGTCTTGAATTGGGAAAAGTGTCACTTTATGGTTAGACAGGGGATAGTTTTGGGCCATCTTGTTTTAGAGAGGGGGATTGAAGTGGACAAGGCCAAGATAGAAGTGATTGAGAAGTTAGCACCACCCACCACTGTCAAGGAGATCAGGAGCTTTTTGGGACATGCAGGGTTTTACGGGAGACTCATCAGGGACTTCTCTAAACTTGCTAAACCTTTAACTGATTTACTCTGTAAAGACACCAAATTCTACTTTGATGAGAAATGCCTGTTTGCTTTTTAGGAGTTAAAGAAAGCTTTGGTTTCAGCACCCATCATCTAGCCCCCAGATTGGGACTTGACCTTTGAACTCATGTGCGACGCTAGTGATTATGCAGTGGGAGCAATCTTGGGACAGAGAAAAGATAAGAAACCTCATGTTATTCACTATGCCAACAAGACTTTGGATGAGACACAGAAAAATTACACCCCCACTGAGAAAGAACTATTGGCCATAGTATTTGCTTTTGATAAATTTAGGTCATACTTAATTAACTCCAAAGTGGTTGTACACTGACCATGCAGCTGTGAAATACTTAATGCAGAAAAAAGACAGCAAACCACGATTACTCAGATGGATTTTACTTCTGCAAGAATTTGATTTGGAGATTAAAGACAAAAAGGGATCAGAAAACCTTGTTGCAGATCATCTCTCAAGAATAATGGTAGACACTGAAAAAAATAATGAGATCAATGATTCCTTCCCTGAAGAACGGCTTTTAACCATTGAACAAATCAGAGCTCCCTGGTATGCTGATATAGTAAATTACCTTGTTGGTAATGTTTTTCCTCCTGATTTGAACTACCAAAAAAGGAAGAAGTTCTTAGCTGTGCTAAAACACTATTTTTGGGATGAGCCTTATGTGTTTAGAAGATGTACAGACAGTATTTTTAGAAGATGTGTACCTGAAGAAGAAGTCACAGATATTTTATGCCAATGTCATGGATCCTCTTATGGTGGTCATGCCGGTACTGAAAAGACTTCTTATAAAGTGTTACTATCAGGATTTTATTAGCCTACCATTTTCAAAGATGCTATAAACTTTGTGTTATCTTGTGATAGATGTCAAAGAACGGGGAACATTAGTAGAAAACATGAGATGCCACTGTCCAACATTCTTGAAGTTGAAATATTTGATGTTTGGGGGATAGACTTTATGGGACCTTTCCCATCTTCAGGAGGTAACAAGTCCATTCTGGTAGCAGTTGACTATGTTTCAAAATGGGTTGAAGTTCTTGCTTCACCAACCAATGATTCAAGAGTTGTTGCTAAATTTTTCAAAAAGATCATATTTCCACGGTATGGGACCCCGTGAGTAGTAATTAGTGATGGAAGATCACATTTCATATAACACAAATTTTCAGCCTTACTTAGAAAATATAGAGGGAATCATAGAGTGGCAACACCTTACCATCCTCAAACAAGTGAACAAGTGGAAATATCAAATAGAGAAATCAAGGGAATTCTAGAGAAGACCGTGTCAAGCACTAGGAATGATTGAGCATTCAAACTTGATGATGCCTTGCGGGCATACCGAACTGCTTTCAAAACACCAATAGGTATGTCTCTGTTTCCATTGATTTATGGAAAATCATGTCACCTGCCTATGGAACTTGAACACAAAGCATACTGGGCAATCAAGATGCTGAATTTCAATTTAAAGAGTGCGGGGGAAAAACGAAAATTGCAATTGAATGAGCTAGATGAGATTAGACTCTCTGCATATGAGAATGCAAAAATTTACAAGGAGGGGACAAAAAGATGGCACGATCGACATATTTTCAAGAGAGATTTCCAACCAAGTGACTTTGTTCTTTTACTCAATTCTAGATTGAGACTTTTTCCAGGAAAACTTAAGTCTCGATGGTCTGGTCCTTTTCAGGTAAAGAAAGCTTATCCTTACGGAGCCGTGGATGTATGGAATGAAGAAACAGGAGAATTCAAGGTTAATGGTCAGAGACTTAAGCATTATTATCAAGAAGAGCTAATTGAAGAAAAAGTGAGTTTTTATTTAGATGAACCACGATCAGGTCTGAGTGTTAAAGGGTCAAGCTAAAGACTTTTAAATTAGCGCTTCTTAAGAGGCAACCCAGGCTTTCTAGCTTTGCTTCACTTCCTTTTATTTACTTTTATCTTAGTTTTATCTTATAATTAATTTTTATTTCTGAAAAAGAAGCACAGAGAAGAGAAGAAAAAGAAAACTCGACACAAAAAAGTTGATAAAATTTTGTAAGTATCCTCTCCCGTTCACCTTTTGGGTTTCATCACTGACGCATGTTTTTGTGTCTACCACCACTACTCCATCTACATGATAATCTTTTGATTTAGATGATTGATTTGTGGCCTTGATCTACCTTTGGGATTATTGTATATGACTTGATTGATGTTTGATGCTGATGAGTGAATCCAAAATTGAGACTAGAATAAGTCCTATCATGTCATATTTATTTCTCTTATACATATCTACTTTTAAAATTCTTCATTGGTTGAGAAGTAAGATTTTAGGGAGATATGTTGTTTGAAAATTTAATTTAAAAGTGAAACTACTTCTTGAATAAAATCAGCATATGAGTATGAATACTTGAATTGATATTGATTGACTAGTCTAATTGAGGTTTTGTTTATTTTACTATTTGTTGGGAAAAAGAATCCAAAATCCACAAAAATAGTGAGAGGCTCCCCTTCTTGGCACTGTGTAAAATTGACAGTGGTACCGAACGACATAGGTTGAAGTCTAAAAAGAAATGAGGGGAATCTATTCACATTAACTCCGCTGTCTTTGGTAAAGATTCCCAATACTAAAAAGACATGAGTTCTATTACACTTACCCAAGAAGGAGATCACCCAAGAAATTTCATGCAAAATGGAACAAGTCAGTAAATTACGGCAGTGCCGTAATCTATTTTATGGTACCGTAATTCCAGACAGTACCGTAAAATCCGAGCCCTGCCGTATTTTGAAGAATTTCTGAACAGAAAGTTTTTTGGATTCTACGACACTGCCATAAGCAATAAAACGGTGCCGTATTTCGGAGCGCTTGAGAATAGAAACTTCGCCCGATTTTACGGCACTACCGTAAGAAACTATACGGGCCGTAATTTCCAGACGTTCGCGAACAGAGAGTTCAACCGATTTTACGGCACTACCGTAAACCAGATTACGGCGCCGTAATTCTCGGACGACATCAGAACAGAAGACTCGAGCAATTTTACGGTAGTGTCGTAAACAGTTCCATTGCCGTAATTCCTGTTTGGAACGCGACGCCTAAGTCAACTTCAAAACCCGATTTTTGCGGAGAGGATTGCGGGCAATCCAGAACACTAAATTGGATACCGTAAGAAGCAAAAAGAGAGCTTTTAACGAGAGGATTACGGAGACACCAAAAGTCCCATATTTCGTTGACAGTCGAAGGATAAATCATGATCCACTCCGCCGCCTAGGGTTTCACCGCCGCGCTCGATCTAGACGTTCTCCAGCCATAATTTCCATACTGAAGCTTCGTCTGAAGGAGGAGAGAATGTGCCAGAAGTTTCAGACCAAAAGGAGATCGATTGGAAGAGAAGTTGAAGAAAAAAGAGTCGTAGGCACTGTTCATCGACGGTTCTTGCAAATTACGGCTGTGGAATACTTCACCGCCGTGTTGTATTTTCTAAACTTCTCTTTTACTTCGATTTTTGATCCTCTAAAACCATGATCTATTGTAATACCTTCATGATGATAGCATAAACTACTTTTGGGACATGGGGGGAGTAATTCACTTGATTTCCAATGACTAGATGACTATTTTTACTATTTCGTTGAGTTTAATATTACCATGATGATTTTGCTGATGTGATAATTGTACTTAGACTCTCTATAAGTTCATGTTACTAATTATGTTCTTAGAATTTTCGCTTGAGACCGAAAGGTAATTGCTTGAGAATTTGGAATCCTAGAATTGCATGTTAGGATCTCTTCCTTAGGTTAGATATAATTTGATCTGTTTTGTAGATTAATTACCATAATTATAACAAGAACCTATACATCGAGTCTATTTGTCAAACGTGGAGATCTTGTGCGGAAGCAAGGATCGGAACGTTGGAGATCCATGAGTAAAACTAGTTTTGAGACTCGGATGCACGAAAGTGATCCTTGAATCTCCACTAGAGATTATCAACATTGAATTCGGATGCAGGAAAGTGATCCTTGAAATCATTGTTTGATGATTTACTTATCTTCAGCGTTGAGAAGAATCTTGAGCGAAAGCGAGGATAAATCCCTGTGCGGTTGTTTGCACGAAAGTGAAACAACCCTTTTATTTAGAAAATTACATCTTCATCATGATAAATTTGAATTAACGAGATCCTTATTCATATCTAGCTCATAAAAGTTCAAGTGAATGAAACCCTAGTCCCAGCTTTTCTCTCTGATAAGTCTGTTTTTAGCTTCCAATTTCTATTCTCACTACTTTGATTAGCCTAGATAGTAAGAAATCAGCTATTTAGTATTCGACAACGTAGGTCCCTGTGGATTTGATACTTTCTTTATTACTTCGAGTATCCGTGCACTTGCGGATCACAACAATGATGCAAATCGAAAAGATATTTGATGTGTTCCCATGTTCAGATATACATAAAGTGTCTTATGCCTCGTTTATGTTGGATGGAGAAGCTGAGCACTGGTGTAAAATGATTAAGAGAGTAGCAGAAGCAAAGCAAGAAACAATAACTTTGGAAGTCTTTCAAAATAAATTCCATGAAAAGTATTTTCCATAATGTGTGAGAGATCAAAAAGAGATGGAATTTATAAACTTGATACAAGGAAAACTTTCAGTTGCACAGTATGATGCAAAATTTTCTGAATTGTCCAGATTTGCCCCACATCTAGTTGAAAATGAAGTTAGAAGGGCAAAGAGGTTTGAAAGGGAGTTAAGACCAAGTATTCGAGGTAAACTTTCAGCTTTAAAGCTTATAACCTATGATGAAGTTGTTGAACGAGCAGTCATGGTTGAGATGGATGTGGAGGAGATGCAAGAGCTAAGAAACAAAAGAGATAAGTTCAGATCCAATTTCCAAAAGCAAAAGAGAGAGTTTGGGGATGGAGACAATAACCGAGCAAAGTTGCGAAGAACTGATATGAAAAGATAAGTAGTAGAGAACTATCCAACATGTAGTAATTGTGGAGGAAAACATGATACCAAGCAATGTTATAGGACAACAGGAGTCTGTTTTGCTAGTGGAAAATTTGGACATCAAGTGAGAGATTGCCCCAATAATAAAAAGAAAGTGCCAATGCCTCAAAAGCCTATAAGTCAAACACGAGTCCATGCTATCACAACAAAACCAGATAACAAAGCTTCTAAATCAGTTATAGAAGGTATTATTTAAGTTTCTAAAAGAACTACAAAAGTCTTATTTGACCCTGGTTCCAATCTATCATTTGTTTCTCATCATTTTGCTCAACATTTCAATAAGCAACCTGAGTCATTGCCATCTATGCATGTGACAACACAAATTGGAGATTTTATGACCGCCTCTCTAGTGTATTCCTGTTGTTTGATCTCAATTAGGGAATATGAGCTTCCTACAAATTTGATTCTTTTAGATATGCAAGACTATGATATCCTACATGGTATGGATTGACTTTCCTCATATCTTGCAACGGTAGATTGCTATAGAAAAGAGGTGACTTTTAATTTGCCAGATCAACCATCATTTCATTTTATGGGAATAGTACAAGAATCACAACCCCATCTCATATCTTTTATGCATGCTCATCAATTACTTCAACAAGGTTGTGTAGGTTACTTAGCTTATATCAAGGATTGTCAACCTAAAGAACTGAATATGAATGAAATACCAGTGGTACAAGAGTTTCCCGATATTTTTTCGAATGATTTACTTGAGTTGCCACTTGAGAGAGAAATAGAATTTGATATTGATCTCAAACCTGGTACAACACCCATATCTAAAGCACCTTATAGTATGGCACCATCAGAATTGGTAGAGCTAAAGAATCAACTACAAGAATTATTGGATAAAGGCTTCATCCATCCTAGTGTTTCACCTTGGGGAGCACCAGTATTATTTGTAAAGAAGAAAGATGGAACATTGAGACTTTGTATTGATTATAGGCAGTTGAATCTGGTGACGGTTATGAATAAGTATCCCCTTCCCATAATAAATGATTTATTTGATCAATTGCAGGGGGCACAAGTCTTTTCTAAAATTGATTTGAGGTTCAGGCTACTACCAATTAAAGATTAAGAGGGATGACATTCCTAAGACTACTTTCAGAACTCGGTACGACCATTATGAGTTTTTAGTAATGTCATTTGGTTTGACAAATGCTCCAGCAGTATTTATGGCTTTAATGAACAGAGTTTTTCAACCTTTATTAGACATATGTGTTATTGTTTTTATTGATGATATACTCATTTATTCAAGGAGCAATAATGAACATGAAGAATATTTGAGGAAGGTGTTGGGAATACTAAGAGACAAGAAGTTGTATGCGAAATTTAGCAAATGTGAATTTTGGCTCAATCAAATTGATTTCTTGGGACATGTAGTCTCAAAAGATGGCATTTCTATGGATCCTAACAAAGTCGAAGCTATTGTACAATGGAAACAACCAACAAATGTAGCAGAGATTAGAAGTTTCTTAGGCTTAGCAAGTTACTGTAGAAGATTTATTAAAGGATTTTCAAAAATTTCAAGTCCTCTTACTAGATTGACCAGGAAAGAAGTCAAGTTTGAATGGAATGAAGAATGTGAAAATGGTTTTCAAGAATTGAAGAAAAGGTTAACTAGAGCTCCAATTCTCACAATTCCATGTGGTAATGATGGTTTTTCAGTTTATACTGATGCCTCCAATAAAGGTCTTGGTTGTGTTCGCATGCAACATGGGCAAGTAATTGCATATGCTTTAAGACAATTGAAACCCTATGAACAAAATTATCAAACTCATGATTTAGAATTGGCAGCAATCATTTTTGCATTAAAGATATGGAGGCATTATTTATATGGACAAGCATTTGAAATATATACTGATCACAAAAGTTTGAAATATATATTTACTCAAAAGGAATTGAATATAAGGCAAAGGAGATGGATAAAATTGCTAAGGGATTATGATTGTACCATTCATTATCAAGAAGGTAAAGCAAATGTTGTGGCTGATGCACTTAGCCGCAAATCAAATGGTAAATTGGCAAATTTGATGGTAAAGCAATGGAACTTATTAGAAGAGTTTTGCAACCTTATAATCCCAAGATGTTGCTCGCATCATTGAACGTCCAATCTAATTTTCATCAACAAATACTAGAGAAGCAATTAGAAGATCCCATGTTATCATCCATTAGAAGCAAAGTTGGGGAAGGTCAAATGCTTTATTTCCAACTTACTCAAGATGGGAGTTTGAAATTTCAAGGTAGACTATGCATTCCAAATGATCCAACTATGAAGAATAATATATTGGAAGAAGCACACAAATCTAAATATTCCTTACACCCAGGTGCTACCAAAATGTATAGGGACTTGAAATGTAATTACTGGTGGAATGGCATGAAGAAAGATATTGCAAATTATGTATCCAAATGTTTAACTTGCCAACTCATAAAAGTAGAACATCAAAAGCCAGGAGGACCATTGCAACCATTAGAATTACCAGAATGGAAATGAGAAAGTATTACTATGGATTTTGTTTCAGGCTTGCCACGAACATCAAAGAAGCATGATGCTATTTGGGTAATTGTTGATAAGTTAACTAAGTCAGCACACTTCTTGCCAATTAATATGACATATTCCCTTAATAAACTTGTGAAATTATACATTGATGAGATTGTAAGACTTCATGGAGTTCCAAATGAAATTATATCAGATAGAGATCATAGATTTCTTTCGAGATTATGGAAAAGACTACAAGAGGCATTGGGCACTAAACTGAAATTTAGCACTGCGTATCATCCTCATACCGATGGACAATCTGAAAGAACAATTCAAACACTTGAGGACCTTCTTAGAGCATATATCATGGACTGGAAGGGTGAATGGGATGGTGACTTGTCCCTCATTGAGTTCACTTATAACAATAGTTTTCACTCAAGCATACAAATGGCACCTTATGAAGCTTTATATGAGAGAAAATGTAGGACACCACTTTGTTGGGAAGAAGTTGGTGATAGAAAGATACCCCAGATGAAGTGCAGGAAACTACAGAAAAGATTCAAGTGATAAGACAAAAATTAAAAACTGCTCAAAGTCGCCAAAAAAGTTATGCGGATAATAGAAGAAGGGACATTCAATTCCAAGTTGGAGACCATGTATTTCTAAAGATATCTCCTTATAAAGGAGTAATAAGATTTGGTAAGAAGGGAAAGTTAAGCCCAAGATTTATTGGTCCTTTCGAGATACTTGAAAGAATTTGATCTGTTGCTTATAGGGTTGCACTTCCACCAGCCTTAACCAATGGTCATGATGTTTTCCATGTATCGTTATCGAGGAAGTATAATCCAGATCCCTCCCACATTATTGAGAACGAACCCCTGGAACTTGATAAAGATATGTCTTACTCTGAACAGCCAAAACAAATTGTGGATAAAAAGGATAAGATTTTGAGAAATCGTGTTATTCCCTTGGTGAAGGTCATTTGGCAACATCATTCAATGGAAGAGGCAACATGGGAGTTAGAGGAAGAAATGAGGAAGGAGTATACCTATCTTTTCAAATGAATCAGGTATAAAATTTGGAGGACTAAATTTCTTGTAAGGAGGGGAGAATGTGATATCCATGATTGATCTTCTAACATCAAAAGAATAATGTATAAATGTAATCCATTAGGATGCATATTGAGCACTTAATTGAGAATTTAACTAAGTGATTTCTCATTATTTTGTAAAGTGAAAACAAAGAAGAGAGAAAGGATATAAGTATTTAAGTGAAATGTATAAAGAGAAAAACACCTCATGCTTTTCTTTATAGCCACCTCAAGCTTGTCATGAGGATAAGATGAACTTGGTTGTGACACCACGTACTAGGGGTGACTAATGAGGTAAAAATGAAGTAAACATAAGGAAAAAAAATAGGGTTTTTACCAGCAACTTCGTTTGGGCTTGGGGAAGAAGTGGTGAAGGCGGTGAAGTGAGGAAGAAGACTTAGAAAAGCATAAATTTTCATTAGGCAAGTTTCTACCCTATGCCCTACATTTATGGTTTCATAAATATGATAATTTGATAATAAAATGATGTTTAAATCCTAAATATCTAGTTCATACTCTGATTTGTTGAACTCAAAATGAATTTTGAAGTTGATGCTAAATTAATGTGGAGAATTTTAAAAGAATGGTTAAGGTGATGTGAGTATACAATTCTGACCTTGTTAGGGTTCTTATTCTATATCTTTGTACACACAAGTGGTTCATCAGTGAGAATTGATTTGTGTGAAAGTAGACTTGCAAACCTTTCCAACGCATCCAATATTGTATATAGTTAATCAGAGCTAAGGCCTCAATTATGCAGCAACATCCAATATATGTTGTCTGTCATACTAGACTGACCTACTTGTATTGTTTTGCTCAGAACTTCCGATTTACAACTCCGTTTTGAATAATTCTTGTTTTGTACGAACGTAGATTCACAGATCTTTCCAATAAATGATATATTTAATTTCTTTCATATGCATTGTAATATTAAACTGACTGGATTTGCGATATCAATGCCCTGGAATTTCTGGAAACAGGGCAGCTTGACCCTTTGTTACCATAACCCTTATATCTTTTTGTGTACTTTACCAAATGTCCTCAAACCAATTTTATTGGCAAGGAGACTCGAAGATATTTCCAATGACTCCTATGTTGTATGAGTCTATGTCTTATTTCTTTACGAGTCATGTGCATGGTATTTGGGCTGATCCAATTTGACATATTCTACTCTTTGGTCTAGAACTCTTATGGTGGAATGTATAATTAACCTTATGCAACATTTCATGCTCATGATTTTGGTACATTGATCAGTTTCCTATATTATTTTGATTCATGGGCATTGAAAATTTGTTGGTATTGGACCAAAGGTGCCTATGTCCTTTCTCCATAATCATGTTGTAAGGGCAAGTGTTTGGAATACTTCAATATCATGATAACTTTGCTTATGTTATGACACATTTGTCTTTGGCCCTTACAACTTTAGTGGGAAAATAATTTGGTCCCATTTATGGGCATTAAGTAATGGATGTGGAACTAAGTGCTTCATGGAGCAAAGTGTCACATTAGAAATAATGGGGGCCACCTCTTGAGTCCATGGGAGCCACCTCTAGAGTCCCTCCATTCACTATTTCCTTTGATTGGGCCATGGTGAGCCTTTGCCGGTTTTTGTTTTGTGGGGTTTCCCAGATGTGGGTTAGTCTTGCTTTCAGACGTGGAAGACTTTGTTTTGCTTTGTTCCCACTACTCTGTCCATGATACTTTGATATTCATGAGTTAATAATGCTATCACTATTTCCTTTGTGACATTTTGTTACTCATGGGATGAGTACATCTTTTGTGTCCATAATGATTTTTATACTCATAAGTTAGAAATATCATGATTTACATGGGTTCTTCATATCATCCTTAAGCTCTATGTGTAGGTTGTCATTATAGTATGAGTTTTAAATATTCATTTGATAAATTCCATATTGATGCTTCTCTTTTGCATATGATATAACTTGTTTAAACTATAATCAAAAATGTATTTTGTTGCATGGGCAAAGTAGATCTTGTTGAGTTTTATAGCTCACTCTTTTGACTTTATATAATACAGGTTAGCTTTGGTTGCTTTTCCTTCGGGGCAAATGAAGGAGGAGTTGTGAGGAAATTTTGCTAATATGCTCTTGTTTAATTGATGTAGTAATGTGATGCATAGCATGATAAGCTCATGTATATATATATTTTGTGTTAGCATATGTTTGAGCTGTTTGGGATATAATATCACAGTGTACTTATGACCTAGTTGTATAAATGAAGTTTGATGTTGACTCTATCTTTGTGGTTGGTTAATGATTCATGATTTGATTACATGAATTGTCATTCACCTAGGACTATGTTCATAAAGTTTGTTCTCAAATTTTGTTTGATGTGCTTTTGGATGTTGGGAATTTCATGTGAAACAGAAAATATATTAACTACTATTCCTAAGGGTGTGACAGAAACCATGTTTGAAAACTCTATTACTGCTATTAACAAACAAAATGATGAATTTTATAGTATAGTTTATGGCACTGATAGGAACGACATAGAGGAAGGAATCTTGAATGAATCTAAGAATTTTGTAGAGTTGGAACAATCATCAAACTTTCAACATTTTGAAAATTCTGAATACCCAATCGACCCTTCCTCAGTACTTTACTAACCATCCTGTCCCCTCTCACATAACATAGTGCCTTGCAACACAAATACTTGGGACATATTTGAAGAAAGATTTGAACTTTTGGAGTCTTGTGAGAATAACGAAATGTAACATTAGATGGGCTATTGGGAAACCCCAAAACCCCAGGGATTTAAAATTTTTATTACATACACAGCGGAAGCAAATCCCCAAAACAAATAACACAAATACTCTTCCTTTTTTTACTTTATTTCTGGATTTTGAATTCTTTCTTGCCAACAAATAACACAATATATCGATCATATACAAGGCTAATCATTCAACATGAATTAAAAAAATATATACTCATATACTAACTTTATTTGGAAAGGAAGTTTCACTCTCAAATTGCATTCCTCAAACAATATACTTACCAAAATCTTATGAACAATCGATGGAGAATCAAAACAAGGATATATAATGAAGAAATAAATTCAACACAATAAGCAGACATCCATTCATAGGCATTGATATATGAATAGTAAACATCATTCAACAATATAGAAAACCACACATCATCATAGAAACAAAAGGCATCCACAAAACATATAAGATCTGAATACAATACAACGTGAGCATAACGTCCACATATGACGCCAAATCACAAGTCAAATAGTGTCACAGTTATACAATCCAACATACCAAATAGAAAGGAAATATAAAGAACGTATATCCTCCCCTACAAAAAAAAAATACATCGTCCTCAATGCAATAAGCAAAGAATAAGATAGTAGGAGAAGAGATACTCATAGAGTACTACTCGTCTGAACTGGTATTAGTGTCTTCGCCACTCTCCTCGCCAGCGCTGGCCTCTCCCATGGTATGATCTAGATCTCCCTCCTCATCATAGCCTATGTGGTCCGTGAAGCGCTCCTGCAGAAAGCCATGTATATCCTGGATAGAACGAAAGATTGTCTTCAAAAAGGCAACTCTGCGGAACACCTCTGTAGACAATGCCTAGAATCTAGGGTCCTGAGCATAGGACCAAAATCTCTGTATATTAGAGTCTGCACCCTACGATGAAGAACATGCTCTAAATGGAGAATCCATCCCATTTGGACCAGCACCTCCAAAAGAAGGTGGTGGCGGAACTGAGTCCAGTGGAGTGGGAGTAGCATCCTCATCTACTAAAGGAGGAATCTTCTAGTTTGCCTGATTGCGGATCATAGTCCGCACCTTGTTTGGTAGTGGCAACGTTGGAGAGTTCGGCCCAAGAATCAGGCAGAATTTGTCACCCTCATGGACGATCATTCGTATAGTGGCACATGACTCTATGTCGATCCTAGGGCTACCTCATGTGGTCTCGATCCCATAAGGATCCACACCCAAGGACAATGCTATAGGTGTAATCAAACCTCGTAACACAATAGTGCCCTTCTTGGCGCACGCAACTTTCTCAAATTGCTTAATAAGAAAGTACACTACATCTAGTTTATATCCATAAAGCATAGACCAAAGAAAATTAAGCTCAGACTGTCTAATCATACCATCACTCTCACCACGTCTGAAGATGGTGTGCGAGAGAACTCTGTGGACGTACCGCAAGCAGGGGTTGGAGAGATTGGTGGCTCGAGCATTCTTTGGTGAAAAGCTTGATTCAGGCAAAATTTGACACCAAAAAGCATTCTCAATGTAGAATTGTGGTGGATTTTGTCCTCCCCCTCCTGGTAAACGCAATACATGACTCACTTCTTGGAACATGAGGCTCGAATTAATATTTGCAAGCCAGAAGGTAATATGACCTGTCACATCGTGGAAGTGAAAAGAACACAGCTCTATCACAAGACTGTTGAGAAACTCCAAAACTAGAGGAATGAAGGTCTGTGGTGAATTCTGAAAGAACTGTGATGCTGAAATTTGACCAAACATCTATATCACATCTTCATATATGCCAAGAATTTCCAGTGTTCGTTTATCAGCATATCTTGTGTTGGTGATGCGCTTGGTAAGAAGTAAATTATATCTGGCTTCTTGAACATCATCAGGAAAGACAATTCCATATGGATTTGTGGGAGGTGGTGCTGAAGAGGCAGCTGATGCCTTAGCCTTTCCTTCGCTAACAACTTGTTTCCTCTTTGGAGCCATTCCAGGTAGAGTAATGTAATTGAAGGGCTGAAAATAAAACTAGAAACAAAGCTGCGTTCCCAAAAATCTGGAAACAAAGTGGAGTAGACGAATTTTCAGCTCAAATATGGTGATTCCAGGTGAAATTAATGCACAACAACTATAAATGAAAGACCTCTGGTCTCAGACGAGGCTCCTGAAAGCTAGAAATTGCTCTAGCAAAGTAGTGTCAACGAAAATCAGAGCTTAGCAGAAAGCTGTTGATTGAAGCAAATATAAGCTTTGAACCGCCAAGATCTGACTCGGAGACGCCGGAAACACAGTCGGAGAGGTCACCAGAGCTTCTGGGAGGTAGTAGGAAGCTAGAAGCAAAGGGGTGGTGCAAATGCAAGAGGATCACAGGAGAAACCCTAGGAAAGATGGTCATGATCTTTATATAGGCAAAAAGAATCACGGCAGTGACG
>JANTFE010023178.1:77453-92635 GCA_027562315.1 Costus pulverulentus | reverse complement strand
CAATTGAGAGAAGTTCGATGGGGGCATGGTAACGTGGGCATTGAAAAAGGAGTTAGTGCTTTCTATTTTTGGAAAGCCGTTTTCCTTGTTGATTTCCTCAACGTTTTCAAACGTTAGTATCATCCTCTCTTGCTCACGCCGACTTGCATTCGCTCTTGCTCTCGTCTTGGGTGGTCTTCACGCCAAGGAAGAAAATTCGGTTGCCAAGGAAATCCATCTCTTCTCCTCCACACAAAAGGATCACTTGGAGAACTTTGCTAGCACAAAGAACGCCAAGGAGTAGCCATCTCTCATCTTGTGTGCGTCACTTTTGGAGGAGAGCCGCTCGCCCTCTTCTTCCAAGTCGCCATCCAAGCAATGGCCATGGTATGATCTCTCACTAGATCTATACAAAATGTTAAGTTGGTCATATATTCATGCATGCGATCCTAGGAAACCCTAGATTCCGCCCATGCAAAGTTTTTCTTATGCGCATGTCTTAGGGTTTCGCCCCCTTTAGGGGACTTTCAAACACAACCACTTATTAGTTTTGCCTAGATTTAAATAAGTCGAACAGTTAGTACTTAACTACGTAATCCTCGTTGGGAACGATATCTTTTTATTACTTTGATAATTCCGTGCACATGCGGAACGTTTCACAAGATAAAGAGCAAGCTGCCAAGGGTGGAACACATGCTCCTAGGCGAATTGTTTTTTACAAGTCAAACAAGAAAACACAAAAATTACAGCAAGGGATAGGCGTAGTAATTCTGCTGAAGTCTTTCAATTTTGTGGCAGCTTTCTTTAGGATATTGCTTCAAGCTTTCCTCTGAATAGAAAGGGACAAAAGCTGGCAAAGGAGGTGCATTTAATGTGTTGATCTTCCTCCTTAATGCTGGTGATTTCAACAAAGATTGCAGCTGGACTTTCCTCAAAAGGGCAAACAGAATTCTGCATTCAAGATGGTGCATTGATGGTTGCTTCTTCATGTCTTTGGGAGCAGTGGCTGACAAAAATTCTAAAGATATGGGCACATTAATGAGCTAATCTTCATCTGATTTGTTTGGAGAATACAGCTTGGACTTTTCCTCAAATGGTAGGGCAAAATTCTGCACTTTGGATGGAGCATTGAAGGCTGGATTCATTTCCTGTATGGGCTGCTGAAGGGGCTGACGACAATCTTTGGCTTTGAACTCTTTCTTGAATGGGAAGTGGTGATTTGAGGATGAGACAAAACTCATTTGGCTGCCACATTGGATGGGTGAGAAGTGGGTGAATTGGTGATGGTGCATCGATGTTGAAGTGGCTGAATTCAGGACTTGACTTGATGATGACATTGACATAATCAAAATTGGAGCATACCTAATCTATTACTTTGATTTGGATGCACTAGCCCACCATACATCAAAATTGCGGAACCTAGAGAATGTAACTACTTTGCGTACTTAAAGGGTGGATCTAAGCTATGATGATGCAATAAAATAACAACAAAAAGGAAAAGGGTACTTGTGGGACCTTTGACTAAGCTAGACTTAAGTTCCACTTGTATTTCCTTGGTTCATGATCTCTACCCCCATCAACTCTCCTCAAGTGGGAAAAATTCTCCTTCGGAGAATTCTCCTTGTATGGGTGGAGATATCTAGAGGTAACCATGGTGAACTTTTCCTTGGGTTACCATACTTCTTCACTATTAGCATTATTGACTAGGCAAGCCTTGTCAAAGGTTAACAAGTCTTGGTTCACAAGGTAGGGCTCATGAGTGTTTTAAGAGGAAGGCAAAGGATGAGTGGGATCCTCTACATAATGAAGGGCCTGGATCCAAATTAACAGGGGGGGGGGGGGGGGGGGCGGTGAAATCAGCAACACAACTATCAAGTCTTTGCATTCCAAGGCCATGTGCCAAACTAGGGACACCTACATCACCTAGCCATTGTTCTCCTAGATGGACAAGGTAAGTGCCTTCTAGGGGAAGGATATCACACCAAACTTCTAGTAGGGTATTATTTAAGCAAATAGGTACTAGGCACCTACAATTTACTAAGGTTTTGGTCCCATTTTTCCCACTAATGGTGTAAGGGTGTGGGTTAAACTCATTGGCTATGTCAAATTTTTCTATGCCACTAGAGGTTATATAGTTAAAGCCTATGGATTCATCAATGGCTATCTTGCACATTTTATCCCTCATTTTGGAATAGGTGTGTAAAAAGTCTTTCCTAAGGGTAACCCTATAGGTTGGAAGTCTCTCTAGAATTTGACACTTTTCCATTTGCTCCCCCAACTTATCAAAATGGTTACTAGCCTCATTTTGCGTTGACTCTAAGTCCCTAGGATAGATGATGTGTTCTAAGCCTCTAAAGATGATACTATAGAACCAAGGTTTTCTAAAATATTAGGCTTGAACACTATGAAGGGATTCATCGCCTAGAAAGATATTAAAACCTTCTAAGTCTAGAACATCACCCCATATGTGAGTCTCTATACCATCTAGTTGAAGAGGGACTAGGCATTGAAAGTCAACTAATGTGATCAACCTATGGTTATCCCAAGTTATGGTATATGGGTGTTTGTGTTTTTCTAAGGTGATACCAAATTGTTTAATAACCTAGGAGTTATGGCATTAAAGCTAACTTGATGATCTATCATGGTTCGACCCCAATGGTTATTGCACCAAACATATGTAGTGAAGCTATTCGGTCTAAGGGTGACTCTTTTATAAGCATCCCTAGCAAAAATTAAATAATTTGATTTATAATGACACATGCTATCTGGCAAGTAATTTGAAGATAAACAAACTAAGAAGCTAAACTTTGTGCATAGATGACTTTATTTCAACATGTAAAAAGTAGTAATTCAAGAGCCAATTCAACAAAAATACAGCACATGTATGTGTTGAAAGCTAAACTAGATGTTGGCTGTAAGTGGTTACAACTTAAGTGCAGCAAGAAAACTGAAATCCAGTTTGAAAGTTCAAAAAATCAAGTACAGGATTTAGAAAGGTTGGTTAGAACTTGCGTTAACATTAGTGTGCACAATTGGATGCAAATTCAGTTAGGGGTTTGCAGCATTTGAACTTGCTATCCTAACTGAGTTTGTCAAGTGGTGTGTGTTGTTTGAGGGTCTAAAAACAATCAGAAAAATGCAGAATTCAGTAGGCAAAGTGTTGAAGTGTTTAGAAATCATGTCCAGAATTTCATAAATCATGTGCAAAAGGTAAGTGTTCATAATATGTTATTGTTACGGGCCCAATATTGTTAGTAGGTTATTAATAAAGTGGATCCAGGTTGGTATGTCATACCTGGTTCACTAAGTAGTGAAGTTCTATAAATAAGCGCTTAGGGTTAGAGTTAGGGTGTCAAGTATTTTGTTATTGTTTCGTTAGGGCGTGCTTTGCACGATTTTTCGCCAGTGACGGCTGAGGGGTTATATCAATTGGTTTGACTTGCCGGATCGATCACTGGGAAACTGGTGGTCCCGCGACGGATAAAGGCTGAAGAGATTCCGTTGTCGGTAGTAGATCTGAACGGTGGATCTATTATCATTGATGAAGCCGACAAAGAAACCCTAGGGAGGAGTCAATCAAAACCATAGGGAGGAGGTGAACGTAGGACAACCATTATAGAGGTCTAGAACGCGCGATGACATTGATTCTGGCAGTAGCGGCTTTAGCGATGACACTACACAAAGGTACTGTAGCAAAACACTGTGTGGTGGTTGTTGGGAAACCCCGGGGATATTTTACAATTTTTTCAGAGAATACAATACATGCACAGTGGAAGAATATCCCTGAAATAGGCCGGTCCCAAAAACCCAGTGAAGATCTCTTGCGAGGGAGGGTTCGACACGATGAGATAGTAAGTACCTTTAGCAAGCTTGAGGATCGATGTCGAGCTAGGCGCCCAAGTGTTCTCCCTCTACAGTCTCGCACACATGGATGCCTCGAGCTCTCTTCTTCCACGCCTGGTGCTAGCCTCGGGAAGAAGATCCAAGCCTTTGTGCGACCTTCTTCAAGCCTTGCACTACCTCCAAGGTATATGCGCCAATGAAGAAGAAGAGGAGATGATGCCGCCTTGTCTTCAACTTCTCATCTTTACTTACGCCAACTTCTAGGGAAGATGTGCCAAGATAAACGGCAAGAAGATGAAGACACCAAGTCCTATCCCTCCTTGCTCCAAGAGAAGAAGGATAGAAGAGGCTTGCGGCTAGGTGGAAGATAGAAGAGAAGACTTGCGCCAAAGCCTTGCTCTTTGCCCTTTACTTCTTGCTCACGCCAAGATCATCATCACATTGAGCCTCTCGCATATCCTAGATATATAGAGGCTTGAAGGGCGGCAAGAATAAGGATTGGGCACAAGTCATGAAGGAAGGGGCAGCTAGGATAAAAGGGGAGGGAGTAATTAGGGTTTGAGGTAAGGAAAGTCTCCAAAACTTTACCATAAACCTCTCCTAATTATCCATATGTGCCAAGGACCTTCCTAATAAGTCCTTCAAGCCATATCAGCCCCAAGACTTGCCTAAGAAGCAAGCTTTCCATCCAAGGATCAAGGGGCAAGGCGCTTAAACCTTCCAAAGAAGCAACAGGTGCCTCCCTCACCCCCATTATACCCCTAGGCGCCAATGGGTTGAGACTTCTCCCCATTATACCCTTTTTGCCTTTTTTTCTCTATATGACAACTTGTTATTTGCTTCATTGGGTAATGAGATAGCCCAAACTTCATTACATGGGTTGATTAAGCCATTGGATCCAATCCAATGCAACCCTAATCCATATGTGACCAATCTTGGTCAATTTTGGGTCAACCTGCCAAAAATGAAGTTTGGCTCCAATAACTCTCTTCCATCTCATCAGGGCCATTGGCGCTGATGAAATCTCCAAAATAGATCTGACTCATCCAATAACTCGATCATAAGGCTTCCCGATCAATACGAGAATTCGAGTATCAAGGTGTGCGACCCTGTAGGTTCCTTTGACGTTGGCAGTACTGACCAAAGGTCACCACAAGTAGTGAGTGGCACCTAGCAGTGCATCACTATTACCCAGGTCATTGGAATGGATATCGACATTGACATCCCAATCATCGCAACTAGGTACAGATGCATTACAGTCTCTTTGCTGAACTAACATCCAATTGGACAAATGTGTCATCACTTGTTTTCATCCAATCTTATGACTATGACTAAGTTAGGTTCTCACATGGGTATGGTCATGCACTTTCAGTCATAGAACCATAGAGGAGTTCCATGGATATCAAGCTTCCCTCAGGAAGGGGCAAATCCTCTGTCTTTCCATTGACCTTCTCATATGGGTCGTGACATGCTCAATGACAACCGTTATTACCTCCCAACTACGACGAGATGTTAGGTTGTATCAAAGCATGTCCCTAACCATAGAATGGTCAATGACCCCAAGTCAAGGGATCAATGCATCTCCTGTCACTTGTAAGGATAACTCATGACACTAAGTCATTGCCTCACAACGGGTATGTCCAGTATATCCACCACTGACATACCCATATGTTTGTGTTAGCACCTCGTGCCTAACTAGCCCATATACCAGTCTCACAAGCACCAGAGCTGTCCCATATCCACTCAGGTATATTGATTGGGGACAATCATTTAAGCACAAATCCAATGTGTCACCATGGATATTATCATGTAAGTACACTACCACAGATGTAAACAAACACATATAATGACAATACCAGAAGGACATATAAATATAAGAGTTAAGTAGTACAAAGATGGACCAAAACTAGGTTCTAGGGCATATACACCAACAATCTCCCACTTGCACTAAGACCTAGAGGTTGAGGAATCTCAACCCCATATCTCTAGCATGACCATCAAGCTTCTACTACGCCAAAGCCTTGGTCAATGGGTCTGCTAGATTTTTCTCTGTGTCCACTCTACTAATCTTGACATCACCTCTGTCAATGATCTCTCTGATCAGGTGAAATCTCTTGAGCATGTGTTTGGACCTTTGATGATACCATGGTTCCTTGGCATATGCAATTGCTCCATTGTTATCACATTAGAGCATAATGGGATCCACTGCACTAGGAACCACCTGAAGTTCATAAATGAACTTCCTAATCCAAACGGCTACTTTGGCTGCCTCAGAAGCGGCCACATACTTAGCCTCGGTTGTAGAATCAGCTATGGTGGATTGCTTGAAGCTCTTCCAACATACAACGCCTCCATTCATCTTGAACACATAGCCAGCTTGCGATCTAAAGTCATCAGGGTCAGACTGGAATGAAGCATCAGTGTAGGTCAGCATACTGAGGTCTTCCTGTCCCCCATAGACCAAGAACAGATCTTTAGTTCTTCTCATATAGTTAAGGATGTTCTTTACAACCACCCAGTGCTGTAAACTTGGATTCGATTGGTATCGGCTAGTTATGCTCACATCATAAGCCACATCTAGTCTAGTACACAACATTGCATATAGAATTGATCCCATTGCCGAGGCATAGGGCACTCGACTCATGTCATCCCTCTCAGCCTGTGTGGTGGGACACTAGCTCTTTGAGAGTGTAAGGCCATGTCTCACTGGAAGGTATCCCTTCTTGGATTGCTCCAAGTTGAAGCTCTCCAGGACCTTATCAATGTAGGTACTCTAACTAAGGGCCAGGAGCCTTTTGGTTCTATCCCGGTAGATCCTCACGCCTAGGATATGGGCGGCCTCCCCTAAGTCCTTCATCTCGAAACACTTCTCTAACCATGTCTTCATAGCTTGAAGACTAGGGATGTCATTTCCGATGAGCAGTATGTCATCGACATACAAGACCAAAAAAGTCACCAAGCTTCCACTGAATTTTCTGTATACGCAGGCATCATCTTCGCTTTTGATAAAGCCATAATCTCTCACAGCTTCATCAAATCAAGATTCCAATTGCGAGATGCTTACTTTAATCCATAAATAGATTTCTTTAGCCGGCAGACTTTACTGACATCTGCAAGATGGATGAAGCCATCAGATTGTGTCATATACACATCTTCAGTCAACTTCCCGTTAAGAAACACTATCTTCACATCCACCATATCTCATAATCATGATATGCAATTACAACCAGCAGAATCCGAATGGATTTGATCATGGCAACCGGCGAGAAGGTTTCATCGTAGTCCACCCCGTGGACTTGTTTGAATCCCTTAGCCACTAGTCTACCTTTATAGGTAACTATGTTGCCATCCATGTTTGTCTTCCTCTTGAAGAACTATTACACCCTATGGGTTTTACCCCATCAGGCAACTCAACCAAATCACAGGCTTCGTTAGCTGACTTGAAATCCATCTCGGATCGCATGGCCTCAACCCATCTCTCGGAGTTCGGTCCACTAACCACCTCATCATAGGTCCTGGGCTCATCCTCAATGATGAAGATCCCATCGTGTTTAGTTAGCAGCGACCCATACCTCTCAGGTGCACGATGAATCCTCCCAGACCTATGTCTGAGCCTCAGGTTGCCCAGCAACCGGTGCAGGTGACTCAGGTTCCATCTCTGTGTCTTGTGGTTGCACTTGGACCTCGTCCAAGTCAAACTCCTCCCACTGACTTCTTTCATGAGATGTGTACCCCGAGCAACAAAAACTTTCCTCTCGGTGGGAACATAGAAGTAGTAACTCTCTTCCATCTCATCAGGCCCATTGGTGCTGATGAAATCTCCAAAATAGATCTGAGTCATCCCATAACTCGATCATAAGGCTTCCCGATCAATACAAGAACTCGAGTATCAAGGTGTGCAACCCTGTAGGTTTATCTGACACTAGTAGTATTGACCAAAGGTCACCACAAGCAATGAGGGGCACCAAGCGGTGCATCACTGCTACCCATGTCATTAGAATGGATATTGACATCGACATCCCCATCATCGCAACTAGGTACAGATGCATTACAGTCTCTTTGCATAACTGACATCTGATTGGACAAGTGTGTCACCACTTGTTTTCATCCAATCTCATGGCTATGACTAAATCAGGTTCTCACCTAGGTATTGCCATACACTTTCAGTCATAGAACCATAGAGGAGCTCCATGGATATCAAGCTTCCCTCGGGAAGGGGCAAATCCTCTGTCTGTGCATTGACTTTCTCATATTGGTCGTGACATGCTCAATGACAACTGTTATTACCTCCCAACTATGACGAGGTGTTAGGTTATATCAAAGCATGTCCCTAACCATATAGAATGGTCAATGACCTCAAGTCAAGAGATCAATGCATCTCCTGTCACTTGTGAGGATAACTCATGACACCAAGTCATTACCTCACAGTAGGTCGGTCCAGTATATCCACCACTGACATACTCATATGTCCGTGTTAGCACCTCATGCCTAACCAGCTCATATACCAGTCTCACAAGTACCAGAGTTGTCCCATATCCACTCAGGTACATTAACTAGGAACAATCATTTGAGCACAAATCCAATCTGTCTCCAGGGACATTATCATGTAAGTACACTATCGCAGATGCAAACAAACATAGATAATGACAATGCTAGAAAGATATATAAATATTAGAGTTAAGTAGTACAAAGATGGATGAAAACTAGGTCCTAGGACATATACACCAACAGTGGTACTGAAGCAACGTACTGTATGGCAGTACAATAGCAGCAGCATTGCAACGACCTAGAGAGGAAGAGTAAGGATATGCAGCACTTTGTCTGTGGCGCACATGCGGTATATGTAGATTAGGGTTGGAAAAAAAACTAGAGAGATTGGTGGTTAAAAAAAAAGAGGGAGAGATAGGAGTTATAAGAGAAGATGATGAGAAGTGAGGTTGCTCAACGTTATATGGAGATGAATCGTCGCCTTAACGTTTTAGATGAGATGAAAGCAATGCTGGGAGACTTGGTTAGAGAGATGAAAATGTGAGAGGGTGCAAATGTTATTGTTAATGGGCAGACTTATCGAACCTCGAGCGAGGTCATGAAGACTACATCACAGAGCCAAAATAATATAGAGGATAGGTGGTAGATTCGTATTCGCATCGAATTACAAGGATTTGATGGAATTGATCCAATAGGTTGGATTGCTCATGCTGAATATTATTTTTACATTAAAGGCCCGCCAAATGATTATAAATTTCCCATGGCGTTTGTTCGTATGGAGGGACAAGCATGTGATTGGATTCGAGGGTTAAAACGACAGATTCCCAATCTTTCTTGGGAAGGGTTGAAACAAGAGATGATGCAAAGATTTAATAATTTTCATACAACTACAGTCCTTGATGAAAGCTACTTTGAAGATATAGTTGGCATTAAAGAAGCTATTGAACTAGAAGGTATAGTCACAAATGGTATACTAGAACATGGAATGGTAATTGAGAAACGGGTATTGAATTAGACA
The DNA here is from genome assembly GCA_027562315.1 of Costus pulverulentus. NCBI lineage: Eukaryota > Viridiplantae > Streptophyta > Magnoliopsida > Zingiberales > Costaceae > Costus > Costus pulverulentus. The sequence continues at coordinate 83,307 of JANTFE010023178.1, read as the reverse complement.
ACTGAGGCTGATGCTACTGGTTATACTATTCAAGAATCAAATGAGGAAGAAAAGGATATTTTACCAGAGATGGTTAATGGTAATGATAATACATTTGATAGTGCAAAGAAGATTCACACGGATATTATAGAAACAATAAAAGAAGATGTGCTTATTGTCGAATTGCCTGAACCGCTAGCAAAAACAAGTACCCATGGGACCACACAATCAAAAGTTGAAGTCATACATGAGATGCAAGATACACCAACTGAAATTGAAGATTCATCAGTAGCCTCAAAAAAAATTGGTATGAATACTGATATTCCAGCTATTGGAGCTATTGAGGAAACGAAAGAAGAAGATTCTAAAATTGAATACAAAAAACAAGAAGTGGTAACAGAGGCTTGTAAACTAGTCTCAGGCGTTTGCATCACTTCTACTTCAGCTATTGAAACTTCTAAAGAAACTAGGGAGCTGGAAGATAAAAATTGTTGAGCACAAGCAAGAAGAAGAATTAACACTTGGTAAACAAGTAGTTAATCGAGCAAATAAAGCTGTCAGGCTTGAGGCTGCAATATTTGGTGTTTCTGATTCAACAACTTATCGAGCAATTTGGGATCCTGGACAAATCTTAAGATAAAGTTTACAGCCTTGAGGACAAGGCTAGTTAGAGAGGGGGGCAATTGTTAGGGGCCCAATATTGTTAGTAGGTTATTAATAAAGTGGATCCGGGTTGGTATGTCATACCCGGTTCGTTAAGTAGTGAAGTTTTATAAATAAGGGCCTAGTGTTAGAGTTAGGGTGTCTAGTATTTGATTATTGTCTTCCTAGGGCGTGCTTTGCACGATCTCTCGCTGGTGACGGCTGAGGTCCACTTGTAGGACATGGAGATTCTATCTATTATCTAAGATAACCTCCAAGTCCTCTACTCAGGGAACCAATTAGCAGAAAACAACCAAAGAAGTGGTATGCTACAGAAAGCCATAAATCAGCAAGCTAGTTTGGTGAAGATCTAAGCTTAGTGACACTTGTAATTGCTCCTGCTAGGCCCATGACTCATTCAAATTAGGAGGGACTGCAGCCTATCTAATAATTGAGATAGTCTCCAGAAGCTCTTAACACCAGCTTGACAAGTTTAGAGACAAATTCAGCAATGAATAGTGACCCAAAAAGAAAACATCCTCAACTTTGCCCAAAGCCTTCAAAATCTAGACAACAACTATTTTGTTGTGGATTTTGGAGATGGGGATCCAAGGTGGGAAGATTAGAGGGCTACCTACAGCCTTAGGCAATTCTGAAACACACCACCACACAAGCACAGTTCAAAACAGAAGTATGGTTTTCAATAGTAATTCAGAAAAAAAAATTAGCCTTGTTTTAGAATTTTCGAAAAGCCCAAACAGCAAATGTTCTATTGTGGGTTTGGATATGTGGACATAAATTAGAAGAGTTGAGAAATGTATCTATAATCGTAGATGATCTCTAACCCCTTTTAGTCACGCACACAAAGCAAATTTTGGGAAGGAATAGTAACACCTAGAATTCAGCCTTCTTTTCAATCTGCCGAAGATCGGCAATAATGGTGACTTGTTATGATCTATTTTGTGCCGCCAAGGAATGCCTTAAGGCCTCTCTATTAAGGGAGACAACCTTCAGGATCTTTCAGATCAGAAGACATTTCAAAATAAACAGCATGAAGAAAATCAGAAGATAAAATTCAGAAGGCAGGAAATCTAGATCATGAAGAGCAGCTGGTCCATGATCCTTCCTAATAGTTTAATATACACTTAAGTCTAACTAAACCATAGGAACTAGCTCTGCTACCAAGCTGATGTGGTGGGTAGTCATGTAATATGAGCTTAGCAAAAGAATGCAAAAACATAGTTGGTATTTTTGGTTCTAAAACTGAAACTATCATATACAAAGGGCAAGTATGAGTTGTTTAAAGAAGAGATGCAAGATATTAAACAAGGGAGCTCACCTTGCGCCCTTTGAGAGTTGAAAGGGAGTGACTCCCACTCTTCACCGATTGGATAGTACATTACTATCAATCACATAGAAGGATCCATACAAGCTATGGATTCATATTACGTTTTGAAATGTTAAGGGGGAGGCAAGTCCTCAAAAGTTCCCATGATACAAGTTAGCTCTAACTAAGGGGGGAAGAGGGGAGGAAGATTGGCATCCTTCAAGTTGTGTCCCACACTAGGCGCCAACCTACAAGACCAAGCAAAGTGTAGTGACAAATCCTTCAAGTTGGATAGTACACAAAGATATTGGCATCCTTCAAGTTGTGTCCCATGGATGATGGAGGTGTTCTTCTTCCTTGTTCCTTGCACATGTTTTGGAGCCAAAACTTCTTGTTGACGTGAGGATGGAAGGGGGCTGAAGTCTTTCGCTAGAGGTGGGGAGATCTTGATAGATAGGTTAGCGAAGGGAACGTAGGTCCTTGGTAGTGGGGAGGAAGAAGAAGAAGGGCATCACATGCACTCAAGAGAAGAAGATGGCCAAAGAATCAGAAGTTTCATTCTAGCAACCAATCAACATGTTTCATCCATGAATGAAAGTTACAAGATAAAGAAAAAAAAGGTTACAAGATAAAGATAAAGCTGCCAAGGTGGAACACATGCTCCTAGGCGATTTGTTTTTTTACAAGTCAAAAAAGAAAACACAGAAATTTCAACAAGGGACTGACACGAACCGCAAGTGCATGGTTATGTCAAAGTAATACAAAAGGTTGTCAAACCCACAGGGAACAAGGTTGAGTACTAGAAAGTCTAAGTTTCAATAGCTAAGCGAATCGAAATGGGGGTTTTTGCAATCTTCAAATCGAAAACAAGAAATCAAATGCAACGTCGAGGAGAGTATCAATATGAGAGAGATCAGGGCTTTAGTATCCACTACACTGACGATTCTAATTGCGTTAAAGATGATCTATTTCATGAATTCACAATTTTTCATAAGGAAGCTTCACTAATGTACAGGATGCCCCCTCTCGGTGGTACACCCCGGTGCTTCTAGAACGATCTCCTACTCTCACGGTGTATTATTCTAAACAAACCCTATGCGCTCGATGTAAGGTTATGAAACCCTCGAGTGAAAACCAAGTACTCTCGTGTCCTGGATTCACAAGTCTTACCTAGGGATTCCACCGTCGCAATCCTCCTCTCGGTAAGAATCGCGTCGGCTAAACCATGACATTACGTGGCCAAGGCAACATGACGAATTAAGTTCAACAAGGTAAAGATATGCTCATATGAATGTTCAAATAATGAAATTAAATTAAGATAGCAAATAGAAGTCGTCAGCGGGCTTCAACCAATCCCTGAAAAAGGGTTTTACGCTATAATCGTCATGAAAACTCACAAAAATCTCTCTAGAATTTTAGAAAAATTGTGACAAAACATTTTTGAGATGAAGGAGAGGACGAACCGAACAAGATCCCCAAAAATCGTGAAGATCTGAAGCTCCAATCTCTCGAAATTGCCCCAAAAATGTGTTGTCACCTGTTCGGTCCACCCTAGCCACTTCGTCCGCTGATTTCTCGATAATTATGCAATATTTGTTATAACCTTTATTTTATTATTTTAAATTTTAAATTTTATAAAATTTAGAATTTATATTTTAAAATTTTTATGATTTATCTATAATTTTTACAAAATTTTTAGAAGGATAAAAAAAATTAAAAATAAGATTTGCGTTCGCGGGGGATCGAACCCACAACGCGGCTGTGGAGTTGGCTTAGCCCAACCACTGGGCTGAGTCGTGTTTTCATAATATAACTGCACGGGATTTACTTATTTCGACTTTGAGTTAATTTTGGGACTGCTAAGTAAACTCATCGTCTTCCCCGACTATCTCGGTAAATGAGTCGGCGGCGGCGGCTTGCTATTTTGGGATGCGTCTAGGTCTTATATTAGAGGGCTTCTGCTCTCGTTGGTGAGAGACGAATCCTAGAGTATTTTCAAGCTTGGACGCGCCGCCAGGAAGGAGAAATCGAACTTAAATTTGTCGCTAGAGTTCGAGCAGCACCGCATCCTATTCCAATCTTCCAACGCTTCCATCGACACGATTTCTCTATTATGGGCTACGATACAACATCATAGCAAGGTATCCTTTCTTTCCTAGTTATTTCGATGAAGTTCCGGTAGGTTTTAGTTAAGTTTGGTGTATCAACGATAACGGCACCACCGTCGATACTATCGGCTGCTTCAGGTGCATTGACTTGCATTGAAACCTCGTTGTAGCCTGTCGTGGAGCTTCCTTTCATTGAAGAGAGTTAGTTGGTGAGGTTTGGTGGCGAATAGACGTTCGACGCACCCTCAGGAGCTCACTGGCACAAGCAGCTGACGCAAGTCTGGCGGCCTTGCACTACATCGATTGGGAGGCGCGGGCAAACGGCTGGTCCGGTTCAATTTTTAGGGTTTGAGTGGTTTATTTGGAAATAAACTAGCAGGTTGAGTGTGAAATTGATTTGAACCGGTTCAACAAGATTGAGCGGTTCAATTCCAATTTTTGTCCAATGCTTGAATTTGGACCGGTTCGTCCCTACTTCGGTCGAATCTAGGCCGGTTCAAGGAGTCATTGGAAAGCTTATGAAATTTCCTATCCAATAGTATCTTGTGTGTCTCTAGTTGACTTATATATTTTGTGTAATTTAAGTTTTAAGTGTCGGTCTGACTTGGTTCAGGGTGAATCTGATCGGTTCACTGCAATTCTGTCCAGTTCAGTGAGTTTTAGGTCCCCGTTCACTGGATCTAAGATTGGTTCTCTAGGTTTAGGGATGTGTTCTATATGTTGGTTGTCTTCGTTTTCAAGTTAGAGTATTTATTGATAGAGTTTATGTACAAATTCATGTTACAGAGTGATTGATCTACTAGTCGGCATGCATCATTTGATAAACAAATTGTTGGCTTTTCAAAAGGATTTAGAATAACAGTGCTTGAGGTAGGAATCTTACCCTATTCCTATGTTACGGTGTCAAGATCCTATAGGATTTCTTACTTATTCCTTTGATTTGATATATGATGCATATATTAGAATTGATTGACACCAATATCTATTTGATTCGTTTGCTTATTTTGTTTCTGAAATTTTGTTGACCTCAATTATCTTATTCATTTGGTCATATTCTGTTTCTTTATGAATGGTTAATAACGTTGGAATAGTCGAATATCTGTGATGTTAAAGTTGTGATATATGACCTCTAGACTGGATGATTTATTCTCTAGTGGCCTGTTTGTGTGAGATATAGTTCCAACGTGTATCGGGCTATGGTTGTCGGTCAGGGTACTGTCAGTTGTCCTTGGGATAATACTACGTGAAAGTCCCCTAAAAGGGGGGGGGCGAAACCCTAAGGCATGCGCATAAGAAAAACCTTTCTAGGGTTTCATGAAGATCGGATGTGGCTTAACATATGATCAACTTATGCATAGACATGAAACAAGGAGATGTTACCATGGCCATGAGTGGCGGCTTGGAAGAAGATAGAGAGCAAGTTGGCTCTCCTCCAAAGAAATCGCACACAAGGTGATGGAGCTTGCTTCCTTGCGCGTTCTTTGTGCTAGCAAAAACGCCAAGGTATCCTTTAGTGTGGAGGAGATGAGATGATGCTCTTGTTGGCCGAAAGCTCTCTCTCTTTTCGTCAAAACAACAAAACGAACCACACCCACACAAGAGAGACTTTCGAAGAGAAGAGGCGTTGAGGCGTTGAAGCGTTACATGACTTCCAAAAATGGAAAGTCATGAAACCATGCGTTCATGTTTAGTGAACCAACCAAAACGCCAACTCAATTGAACCATGCGTTCACGTATGTGAACCGGTTCAATCCTATTCGGTTCAATTGCATTTGGTTCAAAGACCAAATCAAACCAA
>JANTFE010023178.1:54393-76103 GCA_027562315.1 Costus pulverulentus | reverse complement strand
AACAACCTGAATAACAACCATTGCCTTTATAAACATAGAGTTTATACATGATACTGAAATAATCCCAAGGCCTCAAACATTAGCCTTAAGGGCATACCCCAACACTACGGATGCCAGGTGTTAGATGCAACACTCTGGGATGTTTAGGACAGTCGTTCCACTGCGTGAGCAACAGTGAAAACACAATGAAAATGAGTGTGGCTCTTGATTGAGATCTGTTGGCCAGCTTGATGATTTACATGACATTCTTTATATTATTTATATATCACTTTTTCAGTCATTGTATTATCTTGTTATCTGACTCCCTCACCACTTTGTTGATTCCTACTTAGCGTTTTGCTAACTTCTTTTGTTTCTCTTCTAGGTACAGAGTTAGCTTCTGGGAGGGCTAGAGTAGATAGCTGATATGACCCTGAGTTCAGATAGTCTTTTAGCTCTTGTATGAGTTGATTTATTTACATAGTAGGTAGTATGTTGTTTTTAGAGATTGTGTTATAAAATTCTTGATGTTAAGTTTGGATTAATTATTTAATAAATGATATGTGATTATTGTAGTTCTTTGATTCCTATCAATATTGTCATCTCCCTAAGGAACCCTTAGCTAGGGATAGCTAGCTTTCCACCGGGACGTGACAATTTTATTGGTATCAGAGGTATAGGTTCAGTAAAACGACCTATGGACATAGGAAGCTCAGGACTACAATACAACATTTTAACAAGGTATCCTTTCTTTCCTAGTTGTTTCAATGAAGTTCTGGTGGGTTTTAGTTAAGTTTTGTTTATCGACGGCGGTGGCGCCACCGTCAATATTGTCGGCTGCTTTGGGTGCATTGACTGTGTGTTGAAAGCAAGTCATAGCCAGTCGTGGAGTTTCCTTTCGTCGTAGAGAGCCTGCTTGCGAAGTTTGGCGGCGAATGGACGTTCGACGCGCCCTCAGGAGCTCGCCTGTGCAAGCAGCGGACGCAAGTCCAGCAGCCTTGCACGGCAGTGATCGGGCGGCACAGGCGAACGGCTGGTCCCAATCAATTTTTAGGGTTTTCGGGCGGTTTATTTGGAAATAAGCTAGCCGGCTAAGTATGAAATTGATTTGAACCGGTTCAACAGGATTGAGCGGTTCAATTCCAATTTCAGTCCAGTGCGTGAATTTGAACTACTTCGACCCTAATTCAGTCGATTAGGGTCGAATATGGGCCAGTTCAGGTAGCCGTTAGAAAGCTTATGAAATTTCCTATCCAATGGTATGTCTCTAGATGAATTATGTATTTTGTATAATTTTAGTTCTAAGTGTCGGTCTGATTTGGTTCCGGGTGAATCTGATCGGTTCACTGCAAGTCTATTCGGTTTAGTGAATTTTAGGTCTGGTTCACTAGAGCTAGGTTTGGTTCTCTAGGTTTAGGGTTGTGTTCTACATGTTGGTAGTCTTGGTTTGCAGGTTAGAGTATTTAATGATAGTGTTTGTGTACAAATTCATGTTACATAGTGATTGATCTACTAGTCGGCTTGCATCATTTGATAAACAAATTGTTGGCTTTCCAAAAAGATTCAGAATAATAGCGCTTGAGGTAGGAATCTTACCCTATTCCTTTATTACGTTGTCAAGAACCTATAGGATTTGTTACTTATTTCTTTGATTTGATATATGATGCATATATTAGAAATGATTGACACTGATATCTATTTGATTCGTCTGCTTGTTTTGTTTCTGAAATTCTGTTGACCTCAATTATCTTATTCATTTGGTCATATTTTGTTTTTATATGAATGGTTAATAACGTTGTATTGTGATATCTGATATATTGGCTTATGAGCATGGTTGAACAATTGTGTATCTATGATATTGACATATGAGTATGTTGGAACAGTTGAATATCTTTGATGTTAAAGTTATGATATATTTACCTCCGGACTGGATGATTTATTCTCTAGTGGCCTGTTTGTGTGAGATATATTTCCGACACGTATCGGGCTATGGCTGTCGGTCAGGGTACCGCCAGTTATCCTCGGGACAATACTACGGATGCCAGGTGTTGGATGCTACACTCTAGGCTATTTAGGATAGACGTTCCACTGTGTGAGCAACAGTGGAAACACTTTAAGAATGAGCGTGGCTCTTGATTGAGATCTGTTGGCTAGCTTAATGATTTTTTTTTGCCAAAGGCTAGGATTTTGTGTTATTTATCCAAAAGGGAGAATTTACAAAATTTTACAATCACTCGCACTCCTGTCCTCCTCTACTCAATTTCGAATAAAATTTTGGCAAAGTCTCCTCTACATTTTCTTGCGCGCACCCTGTGCTATAGCATGTAACCTCCCAAAAAGAAAAGAAAAGAAAATTCAGCCAAAGAAGAGACAACACCAAAACACGGGACAACAATTTTAGTTCACCACATTCTTACAACACACGTGCCCAGGGACATCGCTGAGATACAAGACAGCATGCAATAGCTTCAGCTGGAACTGCATGCAAAGAAATTTTTGGGCATTTGATGACAGCATCAGCCCAGGGAAGAACTGCGAGGGTATAAGGCTTCCTGGTTTGCATAAAAGATGCCAGCAGCAACTGAATGGCCTTCTGTGAGGCACCATAGTGAATAGGCAACGACAACATCCCATTGGTGAGGAGGCAGCAGCTGGTATTGCCTAGGAGATGGATTCGGTCCTGTATAATGGCGGAAAGAATTTGGATCTTAACATAAAAAAACCCATAGTTCAGAGATATTGTTTGAGAGCTCGTTAACTTGCAAGAAAACCAGTGCGATGAGAAAACCCAATAGAGAAAGCAGAAACACGAACAAATCCTCTTAAAGGGAAAACTGTACAAGTAGAAAGACAATTGCAAATCATTAGATCACCCATGAGTACAAGTAGGATCTGGTGGCTGGGTCCATGTCCTGAGGGCGAATGTAATGCTTCACTTTTGTTGTAACTTCAGAGATTAGGATATTATAGTAGGCTGAGAGGCCGGTATTTGGAGCCCCAAAGGAAACAACATTTATGTACCTCCATATGTAGTAGATGGCCCCAGAAATGAAGAGCCTACGAATGTAATTCTTCTTATGTTATCCTACCCTCCAGTGGCTCATAAGAAATTGCTCAAGAGTGTCCCAGGTATTGATAGTTTGTTGTATGTCGCACCCCCGTTGGATCAGCCCCCAAAAGTCTGCTATGGCTATTCATTGGAAGAATAAATGATTATGGGTTTCCAGTGTGGAGTTGCAAAGCATGCAAGTTGGATTATGGATTTTACCCCAGTTATGAAGCCTTGACCGAGTTCTCAGCCTTCTCAAGTATAGGAGCCAAGCCGTGATAGAGTAACGAGGGATACGTCCCTTGAACCAGACAATTCCATGCCAGGGTACTTCCGTGCCATGGCCAAGATTTTCATAAGCCGATTTTATAGAAAAATCCCCATGGGTAGTTAGTCTCCAGTAGATGCGGTCATCTTGTAGGTTTTGATTAATGGGAATACCAGGAATAGCTCTATACACATCTAATAAACAAAAAGTTCTTGGGATCGGCATTTCCCATCTATGGTTCAATATCAAGGCATTTAGGCGGGTGCTCTTCCCCGGTGGGTTTTTGAATCGAATATCCTCCACTAAGTCTAAGAGGATGCGGGAGTCAAACCATGGGTCCAGCCAAAGCTGAACCAATGATCCAATTGCAATATGATAGCCCACCATCTCGAGGCCAATGTCTCGGACTAATATGATGTTATGAAAAGACCAAGGCATCGTAGCGGAAGGCTTGACCGTCCAAATTGAATCCGAGCGTAAGTACCGCTCATGGACCCACTTCACCTAGAGTGAGTGCTTGTCAATTATAATACTCCAGATATGGTGCAGAAGGAAAACTTTGTTTAGTTTGTCAATATCTCTTAGGCCAATGCCGCCCATGTTCGTGGGCTTGGTAACATTTATCCACGCAACTTTCGCAATCCCGTTCCGCTAGCCCGCCGACCAGAGAAAACTGGCCCACATGGAATCTAATGTCTTAATAACCCCCGTAGGTAGCCTTAACGCGCCACACCAGAAATTCAAGTTGCAATAGCATATAGATTTGATCAGTTCTATTCTACCCGCGTAGGATAAATTTTTTGCTCTCCATGAGGAAAAAAAATTTGCAAGCTTTTCTAGGAGAGGCAAGTAGTTCCTTTTATGGATTTTTTGCTGGTAATTGGGATGCCCAAGTAGTGGAATGGCAATGCACCCTTAGATATCTCGAGCATAGAGGAAATTTCGGTTTGCTCCTGTACGGCACATGATTTGGAGAAAAATATGTGGGATTTTGCCTTGTTAATTTGGAGTCCTGTGACTTGATGAAATGTTTCCAACACCCGACTAATAGCCTCCGCTGATCGACTAGAGGCATTACAAAAGATAATCACATCTAGCTTGATGATTTACACGATATTCTTTATATTATTTGTATATCGTTGTTTCAATCATTGTATTATATTGTTATCTGACTCCCTCCCCACTTTGTTGATTCCTACTTAGCGTTTTGCTAACTTCCTTTGTTTCTCTTCCAAGTACAGAGTTAGCTTCTGGGAGGGATAGAGTTGATAGCAGATATTAGCCTAAATTCAGATAGTCTTTTAGCTCATGTATCAGTTGATTTGTTTACATATTAGGTAGTATGTTGTTTTTGGAGATTATGTTATAAAATTCTTGATGTTAAGTTTGGATTAATTATTTAATAAATGATATGTGATTATTGTAGTTCCTTGATTCCTATCAATATTGTCTTCTCCCTGAGGAACCCTCAGCTAGGGATAGCTATCTTTCCGCCAGGGTGTGACAATATTAGAGAGGGCTTTTATATTCTTTGGATTCACCTCTCTGTTAGCTTTCCAAAACATATTTTCTTTCCTTTTTTTGATTTTTCTAGGGCCAAGAATCGAAGAAAAACCGAGTGATGGTCGGACTGCCCAGTCATGATTACGGGTGAAGTCTACTGTGCAGTTTTTTCGGGTAAAAATCACTAGTGAACCCCACGGGGTTCACCTACTAGTGAAGTGTACTGTACATTTATGCGATAACTCCCTCTGAGAGAATCACGGGTGAACCCCGCCGGGTTCACCAGGTGGTGAAGTCTTCTGTGAACTTTTTGACATCCGGCGAAAGCACCGGTGAACCTCGCGGGGTTCACCTAACTATATTTTCAAAGTAGCTCAAATTGGGCCCAAATTTGGCGTGCAACTTCCTCATCTTGTAAGGAATCACCCTATGACTTTAAAATCTTCAAAAGACTTCAAAATTGGGTGATTTTACCTGAAATTCCATAAAAATGAGAAAAAGTGAAGATTCTGATGCAGTCAAGTAAATAAGTCTAAATAGAGTATAAAACATTAAAATAGGCCTAGATTTGAGATGAAATAATATTAGAAATTACTGTTAAAATACAAAGCATCAAATACTCATAGACTTAAATCTTTACTTGTCCTCAAGCAATAAAATATAGTGAATTGCATGAATGGTATGTGAATAATCATTCACGTTGAAACTGTACATACAAATCAAAAAACCAACTACTAGTTATCCAACATTTAATCAGAAGAAATCAAGCGATCAAGTATCTTAGAATGTTCAGCAGTTTGATCCCACAATTTCCATAAGTCAAGGAACTCAGCCAACAGTAAACAAAAAACTCAATTAAGTATACACATCACTCACACTAATCCAATTCATCCAAATCTACTTGTTGGGATCAACTCAAATGTATTATTTCGGATGCAAAACTCCAATAGCTAATTATGATATTAAACTTCAACCCATGTCCTTAGGTACCATTGCCAATTTTTCGTAGTGCCAAGTAGAGGAGCTTCTCTTAGATTTCAACTCATGTTCTTAGCTACCACTGTGAATTTTTTGCAATGCCAAGTAGAGGAATATAAGAGTTTTTTTTCACTTTTTTTTAAATAACAGAATAATTGGTGTTGATAAGGCTTTTCATCACATCACAAATGCAGTTTTCTCCCAACAAGAGAAAGGACTCAAGGAATGAATAAGCAGATCCGTATCTGATGACACCAAAATATATAGTAATTTTTGTGCCATTTAATGGGTATTTTTGTGTCATATTTATGTTCATTTGCTTATTTTCATGTCTTTTTTATCAAATATTACCAAATCTACTCCCACTTTGGTTTTTGATGATTTTCAGGTAAAAAGGCACGATTCTAAAGTGTTTTCATGCAAAATAAGATACATAGAAGAATTCCTATCATCAAGAAGAGATTACAGGATAAATTTCACGCAAATCGGAGCCATATACCAAATTACGGCAGTGCCGTAATTTCGAGTACTACCGTATTATCGCAGCACTGACGTATTTTGGGTGATTTTCATACAGAAAGATTTCCATAAATTACGGCACCACCATAATGAAAATCACGGTGCCATATTTTGAAGCGACTTCCAACCCGAGAGATTTTCAGAAATTACGGCACTGCCGTAATCATTTCTCGGTACCATAATTTTGGTCGAATCCTGTACAGAAGAATTTAAAGAAAATATGGCAGTGTCGTAAAGACAATTTCGGCCATAATTTTATTTTTGGCTCACTACATCTACGATCAAATTGAAGCCCGAATTTGCGCAATCGATTGCGGATGATCCAGGCCCTTAAATTCAAAACTGTAAGAAGGAAAAAGAGAGCCTCCGAAAAAGAGAACACGCCAAGGGAGAAAGCCCTAATTTTCATCCACTGTTTAGAGAGAAATCGAGAGAGGCGTCCTCAGGGTACAGCCTCTTGTCGGGAGGCGTAGAGGCCACCTTAGGCCACAAAATTTGTAGGAAAGTTTCGCCCAGAGGAGGAGAGGATACACCCGAAATTTTAGATCGAAAGGAGTTCAGACGAGGGAAAAATCAAATAAAGTAGATTCAAGCGTGAATAGTGATCTGCGATTTTACTGTAGTAGTACTGTTCATCCGAGACAAAAATTACGAGGCTGTGTAATTTTTTACACCCTAGTAAAATCATTAACTTTTCTATTATCCTTCTATCGAATTCTGATTTTTTAATGAATTTCTATTGTATTTTTAACTCCATGGTAGTATAATTTTCCTTAGGACATGGGGTGTAATACCCTTGATTTTATATGACTAGATGACTTTTACTTTGGTCATGATTATTTTATAATGATAATTATACTTATGTGAAGATTGCCTTTAATTCTCCGAAGATTCATATTGTTAACATGTTTTAGAGTTTTCGCGATATGGACCCAAAGGTGATTTGCTTGAGAACTTGGAACCCTAAAATTGAATAATAGGAACTCACCGTAAGAAATTAGGTTATTTCTTATTTCTTGATTTTAGAAGAATAATTGTCATGTTTAATAATTTGAATCTAGTATTGAGTTATTTTGTTAAACGTGAAGATCTTTTGAGAAAGTGAGGATCGAAACGTTGGAGAACCATAAGTAGAACCTGTGTCTCAGACTCATATGCATGAAAGTGATCCTTGAGAATGCACTTGAGATGATCAACTTATGATTCGGATGCACGAAAGTGATCATTGAGTTCTTTGATTGGTGATTTACTTATTTATAGCTTAGGATAGATCTTGCGCGAAAGCGAAGATTAGTCCTTGCATGATTGTCTGCACGAAAGTGAGATAATCCTTTTATGAAGTAAATTATATCTTTATCATAATAAAATTAGATTGACAACCGTTTATTCATAGAAATTAAGGTGGATGAAACCCTAGTCCCAGTATCTGTCTAATTTCGTGTTCTATCTATCATTTACTTGCATTATAATCGATCACTTAGCTAGTAAGAATACAATTATTTGGTACTTAACAATAAGGTCTCAGTGGTTCAATATCTTTCTTTATTGCTTTGAATATCCATGCACTTGTGGACACAACAGTATCTTAAAATGAATTTACATGCAAATTACCAGCATATATTCTTTAAAAATTCTTAGAAATATTTGAGCCACCAACGAACAAACTAGGGGACCTTAGTTTTATTTAAGGTCTCTGTGGTTCGATATCTCTTTTAGATTTAACTTTGTTTTTTGTTTTTGAAGGTTTTGAATTTTCACTGTTGTGACAAAACTATGATATCTGAAAATTTTGAATTTGCTTGAGAAAATTAAAAAAAAATTGATTGGTGTTGGATAATCTTTTTGTTCTTAATATATTTGAAGATATGTCTTTTAATCACTACTCGTGGGCAACTGAAAGAGGTGAGGTATACATGCCACAAGGTAAGTATGAAGATGATTCATTGTGCACTCTTGCTGATAAAATAAAATTTCACTCTTATATGCACCCTGTTAGGACATCTTATTCTTCTATTAGATGTGATATTTGAGGATGTTTTGAACATTATACTTCTGATTGCCAAATTTTAACTCCTTCAAATCATGTTTCTGAACCATACTTTGAGGATACTGAGAAATCTAGGTTAAAATCCATGCTCAAAAAATGCATGACAAATCAAATTCAAATCATGACAAATCGAATTAAGGAAATTAAAGATCTTAAAAAGATAATTAGTCAATTTGCTTCTCAAGTAGAATCTTTAACAGTTAATAAGAAAATTTTGGAAACCCAAATAGCACAAGAAACTTGTTTATTTGAGTTTGAATTGGAAACTAAAGAAATTGATTTAGAAAATTCCCCCTCTGATTATGATTATTGTGCCTTATGTGAACATTAATGAATCTCACTCTGATTTTGATAATTGTAAAATTGATTCATCTGATAATTTATTTGTGAAACAGTTTGAGGAAATTGATTTTGAAAAATCCCCTTTTGATTCTACTGATAGTTATGGAATTGATTCTTTTGATGATATATTGTTTGTGGTTAAATCTGATGAAGGATATGAGGGGATTGATTTAGAAAAATCTTACTTTGATTTTGTTGATAACTTTGAAATTGATAAATTGTTTGATGATAGACATGAGGAACTGGAAAAACATGTGAAAATTATGAATATTGATGAATCTCACTCTGATCTTTTGCCCATATCTACTATTGAATCTTCTGATTTATTTGAAAATTTATGCTTTATTGAGGAACCTAATGTGAGACAGAAAGACTATTTTGATGATCCAATACTTGAATCTTTTGATCAAAGTCTTATTGCAGTTGAAGATATAAATTTGAATAAAAGACTAATGATTTTGCTTATTGACAAATTTAGGAAGCTTATTGAATACACTTTGTGTGGAATTGAAAATTTTAATTTTGATTTCTGCATATTTGAGAAAACCATGTCGATTTTGATTTACATGAAATCTTGGATGCTTGGATTAGTGGCTAAACTTTTTGGACAAAGAAAATGTAGAAAATTGTATGCGTTTTACTATGGTACTGATCCACCTACTTCACCATTATATTTGAGTTTCGGTTAAGCTATGGACCTAAAATTAGCGTTTCATGGGAGGCAACCCAAGCACTCTTACCTTAGTTTAGTTTCTTTTATTTTAGTTTATTTCTAGAATTAATTTTTCTTCTATTTTTGTAGGGAAAATCAAATTTTGGGCAAAATACTGCACTTACGTAATCTTTTTCATAGGCCGTAATTTGGGTTGATTTCTTTCCCGAAAGTTTTTTATCTTTTACGGCCGTACCATAATAATTTTTATGGTACCATAATTTCTGTCCGTTTTTGACTTCACATGCCGTATTTTTGAGCATTTTTGAGTAGAAAGTTCTTTGAAAAATATGGCAGTACCGTAGGAATTTTCACGGTACCGTATTTCCTGCATACTTTTGACCCAAAAAATTCGTGCAAATTATGACACTACCATAAGGAATATTACGCCTGTAATGTTAAACCTGCATTCTGCTTATTTGATTTGGTATTTTCTCGCAGTGATTTTAAGAAATTAGGTTGGGAAAATTTTTGATCTTTGGCACAACATGGAACTACTAATTTTTGTCTATTATTTGGGTATTTTTATTGAATTTTACAGTCCATGGATCATCTTAAAATACATAGCATCTTTTTGATTCTGATTAATTTCTGCAGCAGTTTTCTTTTGACTAATCTGATTAGCACTTTTGCTACAAATTTTTGAGATGCTTTGATGAGCTTAAACTCTGATCTTTCACTTGAAATTGGAAGTACATGTTTCATACTATATCTTGGATTTGTTGTTTTCATTAAACTATTTTTTGACAATTCTAGGAAGCATGGAAACTTTTGGTAACTGATTAATTTCTGTGTAATTGTAATTTTGTAATCTCAGTAGCCTTCTTTCTGTTAATACCCTAAATTCTTGACAGATAATGATCCTTTAATTTTCATACGCCTGGAAAGAATAAGTTTTATTCTACTACAGGGCTTTGTCTATTTTCTTTATGGATCATTAAATCTTATCTTGGGTATAGCTACTTTTTGTAACTGAATCAGTAGGCTGCTCTCTTATCCTTGGACACCTGCACCTTCTTCTCCAGATTTTCAGCACCTCTAGCCAGCCCAACCACCACCACTCCAGCTGCCTCTAACAGTAGTATTTCCCGGCCATCGACACTGGATTATACCATCACAGCCTTTTACTTCTTCTTCTGCCTCTATTTTCATTGATTTTATTTATTTTTGCAGTAGAATCTTCATTATTGACTCTGATATTTTTTCTATTTGTGCCGCATTATCTCTCACACCCACGACTATAGGCTCTAACAGGCAACTGGAGACTACTCATCATCACTCTACTGTCGGCCCCATCATTTTTAGCTAGCATCTGTTCCACCTCTGCTTCTTACCTGCATCAACACCCTTCTGGACCATCCATGATATCTCTGATTTCCATTTGAGAAAATTATTTTTTTAAGCATGAGACTATTTTTGATCTGAACCTTTTGTGCTTTAAAATTATGCAGGTAAAATTTTCATGAAGTGCATCTTTTGAAGACGCAGCCACAACTATCCCAACTCTACACCTCGGACGATGATTAGTGCTTGCTATATAGTTTTGTGAGTATGGCTTGCATTTTCTTGTGATTTGATATGATTATCTATACTTTTCTTCTCCTAAAATTTTCATCACTATACACCCTTTGCATTGTTTGAGTCTTATGTGATTATTGAATCTATCACTTTACATCTTTTGACTATTTGGGTTTCATTCTCCACGCCTTTTTTCATTGAATTTTTCTATGTTTATGCATACTTGTGAATGGAGATGTTCCTATTATGTTAAATTTATTTATTCAATATATATATACTTGTTGAAATCTTTCATTGATTGATGTATAAGGTTTTGCGTAGGTATGTTGTCTGATGAATGAAATTTAAGAGTGAAACATCTTCCTTGAATAAAATGAGCATATGAGTGTAATTTTTGAATTGATGTCAATTAATTAACCTAGTTAATGTTTAGTTTATCTTACTATTTGTTGGGAAGAAAGAGACCAAAATCCACAAAAAGAGTGAGAGACTCCCCCTATTTGGCACTCTATAAAATTGACTGTGGTACTGAAGACATGGGTTGAAGTCTGTAGAAAAGAAAAGAGGAAAAAAGAAAATAACTCCCCTACTTGGCACTGTGTAAAATTGACAGTGATACCGAAGACACGAGTTGAAGGCAAAATAAAAAGTGTGTACCTATGTGGGTACATACCATCCAAAAAGAATAAAAAGAAAAATGAATAAAAGGAAAATTTTGAGTGGAAAAAGATTTTGGATATCCTATTTCTGTAAACAAAGGTATGATAGAATTAAACTGAAACTTGGGTGAATTCATGAGACTGAGATTCTATTTATTATGCGAGTTGCGAAGTTTTATTTGATCAAAGTTGTGGATCTTAAGGATTGATTTCAGAGGACAATGTATTTATCTGAAATTTTGCGCAAAAAGTTGGTGGAATATTTCATGAGTGATTATATTTTAGAAATTTTATTTTTCATAAGAGGATATATTTTCCATAGCATTGTTCTTTATTCTATTTATTTACTTGAGGAAAAGCAAAGTTTGTGCCTTATGTGTTTGATGACACCAAAATATATAGTAATTTTTGTACCATTTCATGGGTATTTTTAATTCATATTTATGTTCCTTTGCTTATTTTTATGTTTTTTTTATCAAATATTGCAGAATCTACTCCCACTTTCATTTTTTATTATTTTCAGAGAAAAAGGCATAATTGTAAAGTGTTTTCATGCAAAATCAGATACATAGAGGAATTCCCATCATCAAGAAGAGATTACAGGATAAATTTCACACAAATTGGAGCCACATACCAAATTACAGTAGTGCCGTAATTTATATTATGGTACCGTAATTTCGAGTACTACCGTCATATTAGAGCATTGCCGTATTTTGGGTGATTTGCATACAGAAAGATTTCCAGAAATTACGGCACCACCGTAATGAAAATCACTGTGCCGTATTTTGAAGTGACTTCCAACCCAAGAGATTTCCAGAAATTACGGCACTGCCGTAATCATTTCCATGGTACCATAATTCTAGTCGAATCCTCTACAGAAGACCTTAAAGAAAATACGGCAGTGTGATAAAGACAATTACAGCCGTAATTATATTTCTGGGTTGCGACATCCACGGTCAAATTGAAGCCCGATTTTTGAAAATTCTTATAAATATTTGACACACTAACGAACAAACTAGGGTATTCCAAATGAGAAGATTTCAAAATCATACATCTACTAGTTATCCAACATCTAATCAGAAGAAATCAAGTGATCTGGTATCTTAAAATGTTCAATAGTTTGATCCCACAATTTACAGAAGTTAAGGAACTCAGCTAGCAGTAAACAAAAAACTCAATTAAGCATACACATCACTCACGCTAATCCAATTCATCCGAATCTACTTGTTGGGATCAACTCAAATGTATTACTTATGATGCAAAACTCCAAAAGCCAATTATGATATTAGACTTCAACTCATGTCCTTATGTATCACTGCCAATTTTTTGCAGTGCCAAGTAGAGGACTCTCTCTTAGATTTCAACTCATGTTCTTAGGTACCACTGCTAATTTTTCGCAATGCCAAGTAGAGGAATCTAAGAGTTTTTTTTCACTTTTTTTTTGAACTAACAGAATAATTGGTCTTGATAAGGCTTTTCATCACATCACAAATGCAGTTTTCTCTCAACAAGAGAAAGATGATGACTCTAAATTTCATAGTATTTTTCATACTCATTAGCTAGTCTTTCGAGTCATAATCTTACTCTTTTGCTTTATTTTTATACCTTATTTGCCAAATACTTCGGAATCTAAACCTTTCTTTGTTTTTTATCAATTTCAGGCAAAAAGGTATCATTATCACCAGTTTTCAAGCAATTTCAATGCATGAATGAGTTCTAATCATCAAGAGGAGTTTACACATCAAATTTCTAGCCAAAATGAGCTTCCCAGACAAATTACGGCACTACCTTAATTTTGATCAAATTTGTTACGGTGCCGTAATTCAGCGAATCCGGCCAGGGGCTTCAGGCAAAATACGGCACTACCGTAAATATTTTCATGGTGTCGTAATTCTAGATTTCACATAGAAACTTTCAGAGTGAACCAAAAGAAATACGGGACTACCGTAATTTTGGGGCAAATCATTACGGTGCCATAATTTCAGACGAATTCCTTACAGAAGTTCCAAGACAATTACGGTAGTACCGTGATGTTTTTCATGGTACCGTAATTTTGCACCCCGATTTCTGATTTTTCCGTAGAAACATTAAAAACATGATTTCTTGAGATTTAGGACACCAATTGAAGATCCGAAAAAAGGGGAAGACTCAGCATAAGTAGGCGAAGATTTACGAAGAAAAAGTAACAATTTTTATCATGTATTCACGGAGAATTTTCAAAAATTGCCGTTGCGCTAGGGTTCATCGCCATTAGTCGCACAGACCATCTCCGGCCACAATTTTTGAAAGGAAGCTTCACCTGAGGAAGAAGAACATACCACAAAAGTTTCAGAGCGATTGGAGATCGATCGAGGGAGAAATCATCAAAAATGCAATCGCGGCACTGTTCATCGCGACTTCAAAGTAAACTAGACATGGGTGTAATTTAGATTACAGCCCTATTTTGTAACCTTTACTCCTCTAGTTCGATTTCTGATTATTCTAAAACCATGCTTTTCTATAATTCTTCCATCATGCTAGCTTAAACCTTCGTATGGGACATGGGGGTGTAATTCCCTTAATTTCTTAATGACTAGACATTGATTAATTTTGTCATGATAATTTTGTTATAATAATTCTACTTATGTGATGACTTTCTTTTAATTATGCTTAGTTTTATAAATATTAGTATGTTTTAGAGTTTTGCAAAATAGACTGAAAGGTTGATTGTGAAATTTGGAACCCTAAAAATCATTGAGTTTGGAACTTATCGTAAGAGATTAGGTTTGTTCTTTAAATTCTGATTTTTAGTGATTTATTGTCATGTTGATTATTTGATTCTTTGGATTGAGTTAATGTATTAGGTTTGATTCGAAATTGTAAGAGATTAAGTTTCTGATCTCCGGAGAACCTTAAGTAGAACTTGTGAGGAGTTTCAGGATACACAAGAGTGATCCTTCAGTTTCCACATGAGATGTTTAGCTTAGAATTCGGATGCACGAGAGTGATCCTTGAATTCTTTGTTGATAGTTTACTTATTTTCAGCATTGGATAGATCTTGTACGAGAGTGAGGATTGGTCTTTTGTATGATTATCTGCGCGAAAGTGAGATGATCCTTTTATGAAGTAAACTAAATATTTATCATGATAAAATTTGACTGACAATCTTATTTCCTTCTAGTCATTAGAATTAAGGTGGATGAACCCCTAGTCCCAGTTTTCTTCTCTGATATTTTTTTGTGCACTTTACAATCTTTTGCATCACTATTCAATTTGTTTAGCTAGTGAAAACTCAATTCGTCGATACTTAAAAACAAGGTCTCTGTGGTTCGATATCTTAAATATTACTTCGAGTATCCGTGCATTTGCAGACTACAACAAAAGGACTCATGCAATGAATAAGGAGACACGTATTTTAATACGAATTTACATGCATATTACCAGCATATATTATTTGAAAATGCTTAGGAATATTTGACCCACTAACAAACAAACTAGGGTATTCCAAATTAGAAGATTTCAAAATCATAGAGCATATGGATATAATCATCTAGAATTTCTAATCGGATGTTGCATTGAACAAATTATGATTACTTCAAACCAAACATGAATTCAATTTCAACAATTGGGCTTAGCTATCATGGGATCAAAGTTTTACCACATCATCATAATATAAACGTATCAAACAAGACCACATGCACGACTCAAGATCAACACATCCATAGTTTCACACAATATATCATATCCAAGCACGTCATGCAATACTACGATGAGGCATAAAAATAACAGATCCGAAGGTGTCAAAGCATCATACATCGCAGACAGGGACCTGAAGATGGGACCAAGCCTGCAAATAGTGGCAGTTTGGAGGATCTCCTCTGGAAGATCCTAATCAACACTTATCTCTTTTTCTTGAATTTTCTGATACCATAAAAATTAATGGTGTATCTGATGATGCTCTTAGACTAAGATTGTTTTCTTTTTCCCTCAGGGACCGAGCAAAAGCATGGCTACATTCTCATCAAATTGGAACATTCACTACTTGGGAGCAATTGTCAAATGCCTTCTTTCTTAAATACTTTCCACCTAGTAAGATGATCCAGTTGAGGAATCAAATCACAAGCTTTGTATAGAGGGATAGCGAATCACTTAGTAAAGAATGGAAGCGCTTCAATGAGTTACAACGGTAGTGGCCTCACCATGGATTAGAAGATAGGGTTTTAATTCAAACTTTTTATAATGGTTTTCTTTACAACACTCGCTTAATTGTTGATGCTGCTACAGGGGGAGCACTGATGAAGAAGACCATTGAAGATGCCTATGCATTGATTGAAGAGATGGCACTAAATCACAACCAACAGACTACTGAGAGAGGAGTGCTGTATCGTCCTCCTCATGGTAAGAATGATGGTGATGGATGGTGTTCTCTAGCAGAAAAGGTAGATTCTGTGTGTAATCATTTTCATTCTTTTCAGATGCAAACTGCTGTTGTTTCTTCTATTACTTCTGATGTATGTGAAAATCATGAGTACTATGCTGAAGAGTGTAAAGCTATTGTTGATCAGGGTAGTGAGCAAGTCAATGCAGTAGGGGGGGACAATCAAGGTAGAAATAATGACCCTTACTCTAATACCTACAACCCTGGTTGGAGAAACCACCCTAACTTGTCATGGAGGAGTAACAATTATGTTAGTGTACAAAATGAAAATAGAGGGTACCAGTAGAGTCAACAAAGTCAGAGTCAACCCCAAAAATCTAGTTTAGAGGACATGTTTGAAAAATTATTGGGTGCCCAAATGAAACAAAATGAAGAGTTCAAAGAGAATCTTAAGGAAATTAACTCTAGGTTAGATAGTGTTGTTGCTCACAATAAGATTTTAGAGACACAGATAGCACAACAAGCAAGCACTTCTTACAGACCCCCAAGAAAATTACCTGCTAAACCTGAACCAAACCCTAGGGAGTATTGTAATGCTATCATCACCAAGAGTGGAAGGCAATTAGTTGGACTTAAAGGGAAATCTGAAAATAATGAAAAAGAGCCTAATATTGACCTTGATAATGAATTAGACTTAGAGAAATCTTCTAAGCATGAGCAGTCCTAAACTTGTTTGTCACCTCACCAGGGTGATAAACCAAAAGGTGATGAACCATGTCAGAATGATATTTCCAAACCTAATTCTCCTTCACCTTATAGGCCACCTATTCGTTTTCCCTAGAGGATTATGCAAGCTAAATTGGATAGGCAGTTTGAGAAATTTTTGGAAGTGTTAAAAAAGTTATATATTAGTATTCCATTTACTAATGCCTTATTTCAAATGCCTATATATGCAAAATTTTTAAAAGAAATTTTATCCAACAAAAGAAAAATAGAGGACTATGGTTCTATGGCACTAACTCAAGAATGCAGTGCTCTTATTCAAAACAAGTTGCCACCGAAATTAAAGGATCTAGGTAGTTTCTCTATCCCTTGTTTAATTGGGAGTGTTGCTTTCGATCGAGCCTTATGTGATTTGGGAGCTAGTGTGAGTCTGATTCCCTTATCTGTGTGTAGGAAACTGGATATGAGAGCTCCTAAATCGACTTCAATATCTTTGCAGCTCACCGATCACTCAGTGAGGTATCCTATAGGTATTCTTGAGAATGTTCCTATCCAAGTCGGTAAGTATTTTGTACCTACTGATTTTGTGGTTCTTGAGACGAAGGAAAGTTCCAAAAATCCTATTATTCTTGGTAGACCATTTTTAGCCACAGTTGGTGCAGTAATTGATGTTAGAAAAGGAAAACTCACTTTTGACATTTGTGACAATACAATTGAATTTGATTTAACTGATTCCTTGCAAAAAGCATCACACTCAGGATCATGTCGTAGCATTAATATAATTGATGATTTTGTTAGTGATGTGTATAATTTATTTGATAATCCGTCTGATTTTGAAACTGACATATCATCTGAGTGTGTGAATAAAGAATTTCAGGAGAAAGCAGCAAAGAAGAAGAAGAGACAGAGGAGAAAAGGAAGGTCAAAACTGCTTGAGAAAGGGAAAAGGTTATTGGGAAAAATTGGACACTGTTTCATGAATGAGCCTTATGTTCCCATAAGCCATGAACAAAACATTGAGAGATCAACATGGCAACTGAAGAAATCACAATCAAATTCGAGTGCAGAACGGTTAAGCTAATGACCCTTAAACTAGCGCTGCTTGGGAGGCAACCGAAACACTTTTTCCTTTGTTTTAGGTTTGTTTTTGCCTCAATTTGTTTTATTTAGGGTTAATTTTTCTTTTTCCCATTTTAAGATATGTTTTTCAGTTATTTTCATGAATTTTTACAAATTACAGCACTATCATAATTTTTATTACGGTACTGTAATTCTTGTTGATTCTTTATAGAGAAAAAACATGGATTACGGCACTACTATGGAAAATTTCATGGTAACGTAATTTCTGTCAGTTTTCATATACAAATTTTTTATTTTTGAGCGTTTTACTGCAGTACCGTGGCGATTTTCATGGTACCATATTTTCGGGCGATTTCAACCAGAGAATTTTTGAAGATTACGGCAGTGCCGTGGTGATTTTCACGGTACCGCAAAAATGGGTCATTTTCTTGCCGAAACATTAGGGATTTTTGAACGAAATACAGCACTACCGTAATCCCTTCACAGTACTATTTTATGGCACTACCATAATCATTTTACGATACCGTAATTCGTCCGACCCGACGATTTTCACGTGCCGTATTTAGGGTTCAACACTGTGCTTTTAGGGTTTCTTCACCCGATTGCTCGTCGACCTCTCGATTTCTTCATGTTCTTGCCTCCTAGACTCTCTTGTGACCATTCCTAACCAGTTTTAGCCGATATCTTCTAGAGATTTGAGAGATTTCGAGCTCGATCAAGCTCACCTGCTACTATTCTTCCACGATTTTTGCCCCGTTCGTTTCCACTCATCCAAGCGTCGATCGAGTTGCTTCCAACTCCAGTAAGTTTCAAAGGAGGAAGATGATCAGTCTTGGAAGTGATTGGAAGCTTGATTTCAACCTAGAAGTCTAGATTTGAAGCCCTTTTTTCAGCTCTGTTCATCTTGCGGTATCGATTCTATTTCCAGTTTTTTTTTAAGTAGCTTTTACTATTCTTGCACACTATCATGTCTTCGGTCAAGAAGATGGTTTCAAAGAAAAAGGGGAAAGCCCAAGCTGCAAGTCCAGTGCCTCCACCAAATCCTTTCGGTATCATATTCAGAGATGAGGCACAAGAACAGCGCTACAACCTGCTACTTACCCGACGCATTGTCAAGACCAAATACACTAACACAATCTTAGGATTGAAGGATGCTGTGCTATGGATGTATGACAAAATGGCTTTGAGGCAATTTTTTGACATGACACCTCAAACCTATATACCTATGGTTTTGGAGTTTTTTAGTAGTTTAGAGGTAGATTGGGATGAGTATGTAGATCACTCAGCCGAAGGAGAAATCAAGTTCAGAATGGCAAATGAAGACAGGAAGCTCTCATTCAAGGAAATCCGACGTATATTCCATCTTCCACAGAGAGGGCACACTGAGCCGCCCATTGGGTTTATTGAGAATATTTTTTGGAATCAAATCACGTCAGAGACTAGATTTTTCACCATCGGTAGCGAGAGCCTCAAGCATATAAAATCCATGCATCAGATATGCCCACCGCGTTCTCACACATACCATATTTGGCCGAGGAGATAGCGATGGTATGTCCGTCATTCTAAGTTACTCTTTCTTTGGGTTATGCTTCATGGTTATATGGTAGATGTGGCATTCTTCTTCATGAAACATCTTGATAAAGTGGCTAGGGCCAAGAGAGGATCGATAGTGATAGGAGGGTTTCTAACTCCTATAGCACAGTTTTTGGGAATTGAGCCCTACGGGATCGAGGTTGCTAGGGGCAACGCAAGGTTAGACATAGAATCCTGCATTGCTATGAAGATGATTCTACAAGATGGCGACACCTATTGCTTGATCATACAGCCTGGACTTACCACATTGCCATTACCTAACCTCGGACGAACCTCAATTCAGAATCTTGAGAATTGGAAGTTATCACTGAGTTGTGCATCTTATGCCACACCTGCACCAGAGACATCAGTACCACCACCACCTCCCTGCCTGGGGTGATGACCCATTTGGTACGGGCATTGACACTTCACCACCTAGAGCCACCGATCCGCCACCTCATGGAGGCACCGGATCATCCTCACATCACACAGCTCCAGATCAGAGTGATTGGCAGAGTTACCGAGACCCAAGGTTTCAGGCTCTCTCTGCGTAGATGTACAAACAAGAGCAGTGCATGGAGAGGATGATGGGTGCCATGGGGAGGATGACCGATCAGATGAGTCACATCCACCTGGATATCAAAGCATTGGGGAACTACATGGAAGACATGGATAATTTTCTCTATGATCGTTTCGGCTTTGAAGACTCGAGGAGGGGTGGTATCTACGGCGATGTAGGTGAGGGAGTTTCTCATGGTCCCATGGACGCTACTCAGGTCGAGAGAGACGACGAGGAGACGCATTCAGATGAGTAGGATATTGTGAGTATCTTATTCTTATTCCCATGCTTTACTTGTGTTTACTGATTGATATCGACCTTATACTTGTGAATGGAAGGATGACTTTGTCATGCTTCTTGTGTCCTACTGCTACGGATCCTCGCCTCTTAGTTTTTATTTCTATATACTTTCGATATGGTTGTATTAGGATGATATTGACACTTGTCTGATGATGATTCGATATGGTTGTACTTGATGTTCTTGTGATACTTAATTCTGTTTGATGATGATTCGATATGGTTGTACATGATATTTTGATATTTTGGATTGATATTCTGTGTGTTATGAATTGATGATGATTACTGTTATTATGCCTCTGTGGTTTGTTCATTAATGAAAATACTGCCGTTATGATGCCAAAATTTTTGTTGATGATATACATTCATAATTGTGATTAGGTTTAGACCTATTGCGTTGAACTTATTTCTCTAATATATATCTACCTAGTGGGATTTTTCATTGATTGATAAATGAAATTTTGGGTGAACATGTTATTTGATGAATTTGGTTTTAAAGTGAAGCTATTTCTTTAAATAAAATTAGCATATGAATATAATGCTTGGATTGATATTGATATATTAATTTGGTTGATATTCATGCTATTTGCTATTTGTCGGGAAGAACGGTTCCTTGATCCAAATAAAGTGAGGACTCCCTTACTTGGCACTGTATAAAACTTACAGTGGTACTAAAGAACATGAGTTGAAGTAATAAAGAGAAAAAGCATGTATCTATGTGGGTGCATGTCATGAGAGGAATCGATCCACATAAACTCCGCTATCTTTGAAAAATTCTTTCTACTAAAAAGATATGAGTTCTATTATATTGATTATGTGATCAATGTACTCTAACTTCGTCCCCAGAAAAAAAGTGGTAATCGAATTAGAGAATGTGGACGATACACATAAAAAAAATTTAAAAAAGGAGTGGAAAAAGATCATGGAAATCCTAATCCTGTAAACAAAAGTTGATGGTTATGAATTGAAACTAGATGAAGTCTTGAGATTGATATTCTACTTATTGTACAAGTTGCGAAGTTTTATTTGACTAAATGGTGGATCTTGAGGATTGAATTCAAAGGATGATATGTTTATATGAAATTTTATAAAGCAATTGGTGAAAGTTTTCATTGGTGATTATATTTTAGAAATTTATTCATCATGAAAAACGTCTTTTCTTTTGATCTAATTTCTTGTTTTTTGCTTGAGGACAAGCAAAGTTTGAGCCTTATGTGTTTGATGACTCTAAATTTCATAGTATTTTTCATAATCATTTGCTAGTCATTTGCTAGACTCTAAATTTAAGTTTATGGCGAATGTTCGGGCGATGAGCTAGGGTTCCGTCCCTGAGTCTCCGGCACCGCCCTGCCGGCCTGTGGCGCGGCTGAGGGTGCTGAGGTGGTGCGAGGATTGCCGTCTACTCTGTTAGGGTATGCCCTTAAGGCTAATGTTTGAGGTCTTTGGGATTGTAACAGTATCATGTAATAAACTCTTATGTTTATAAAGGCATGGTTATTATTCAGGTTGTTACCTTGTCTGCAGTAATAAGTGTACTACTGAATAATG
>JANTFE010023178.1:28848-42988 GCA_027562315.1 Costus pulverulentus | reverse complement strand
ATCATTGAAACATACATGCGATCATAGAAACCCTAGATTCCGCAAGAAAAGGTTTCACATGCGCCTATTAAGGTTTGCGCCCCCCTCTCGAAAGGGGTACTAACAAAAGGCACTATTTTGAGGCATTTTCGAGAAAAATCAAAGGAATGGAAAAGTTACCATCATCAAGAGGAGATCACTTGACAAATTTCATGCAAATTGGAGCAACCAACCAAAATACGGTTGTGTCGTATTTTATATTATAGTATCGTATTTTCGTACGATACCGTAATATGAGAGCACTGCCATAAATTGGTGGAATTTTCGACCAGAAGGTTTATTGAAAAATATGGCACTGCCATAAAACTTAACACTGTCGTATTTTGAAGCACATTCAAAACATAGATAATTCCTGATTTTATGGCACTACCGTAAAGTTTAACACAGGCCGTATTTTCCAGACGATTTCGACCAGAGAGTTCAGTTGATTTTACGGTAGTGCCGTGAACCATTATACGGTGTCGTATTTGCCAGACAATTCAGATCAGAGAACACGAGTTATTTTACGGCACTGCCATGAAATATTACACTACCGTATTTTCATTTTTGAAGGCAACTCCATAGTCAATTTTGAAGCCCAATTTTTGCGGAGAAGATTGCGGATGATCCAGACCTTAAAATTTGATGTCGTAAGAAGAAGAAGGCAGCTTTCGATGAGAGGATCACGAAGACACCAAAAGCCCAAATTTTCATCAACTGTATAGGGAGAAATCGAGTTACACGCCGCCGCCTATGGTTCCGCCGCCGCGACAAATCCAGAGCATCTACGGCCATGAAATTCATACTGAAGCTTCGCTTGGAGGAGGAGACAACATACTAGAAGTTTCCGAATGAAAGGAGATCAATTGGAGGAGAAATAAAAAGAAGAAGGAGGTGCGGTGCCACCACTGTTCATCACCCTCCTTTGCAAATTACGGTTGTATTTAATTTCACAGCAGTAGTGTATTTTCCTAAAACTTCTTTTCCTTTGATTTTTTATCTTCTGAAACAATGGAATATTATATTTTCTTCACCATGCTAGCTTAAACACTCTTTGGGACATGGGGGAGTAATTCCCTTTGATTTTCTTAATGACTAGATACTTTTTGCTTTCAACATGATTATTCTACTTTGATAATTTTACCTATGTAATTATTGCTCTAAGATTCTCCTTAGTTTACTTTTTTTCATCTTAATTTAGAGTTTTCGCAATAAGGACCGAAAGGTGATTTGCTTGAGAACTTGGAACCCTAAAATTCATTAATAGGAACTCACTGTAAGAAATTAGGTTAAGTTCTTATTTCTTTATTTTGGTAGTTTAAATTGCCATGATGATAATTATGAACATAGGATTGAGTGGTTGTGTCAAACGTGGAGATCTTGCACGAAAGTGAGGATCGGAAGGTTGGAGAACCATAGGTAGAACTTGGGTTGAGACTCGGATGTACGAAAGTGATCCTTGAGTTTCCACTCGAGGCGATCAACTGAGAACTCGGATGCACAAAAGTGATCCTCGAGTTCTCTGTTTGATAATTTACTTATCATCAGCTTGGGATAAATCTTGCGCGAAAGCAAGGATTGGTCTCTGCATGGTTATCTGCACAAAAGTGAGTTAATCTCTTTACAAAGTAAATTATGCCTTTATCATAATAGAATTTGATTGATGAATATCCTTATATATCTAGTCATGAAAATTAAAGTGAATGAAACTCTAGTCCTAGTTTCTCTCTGATAGTATTTTCCCGTGTGTTTTCGATCTTTACTTTGCTTTTATTCGATTGCCTAGATAGGAAGAAATCAATTATTTGGTACTTGACAACATAGGTCCCTGTGGATTTGATACTTTCTTTATTACTTCGAGTATCCGTGCACTTGCGGACACTACAAGTTTAGGGACAACAAGTTTTTGGAGCGGTGTTAGGGAGTGACAAAAGTCTATGTACGCCAACACTTAGGTTTTGGCCGCGACACCTGAAATAAGGCTACCTACTTGTATTCATAAGTGTGTCCTTTCGGATTACAACAAGTTTTTGGCGCCGTTGCCGGGGAACTTAGTTTTGTTGATATTGAATATTTTGAGAGTTATTGCTAGACTAGGTTTTATTTATGTTCTATCTTTCTATTCTTTTATGTCTATTTGAGTTTTTTGATCCATCTACTCTAGTGTGCATAGAAAATTCAGTTCTAATGGCGGATCAGAGATCACTGAGGGACTATGCAGCCCCTAAGCCACAAAAAATATACTTTAGCATTGTCTGACCAACTATTGAAACAGATAATTTCGAGATTAATCCTGCCTTCTTGACCATGATTCAGCAGAACCAATTTTGAGAAGCTCCAATTGAGGATCCCTATCAACATTTACATCTTTTTATTGAATATTGTGATGCCATTAAAATTTATGGAGTTTCTGATGATGCACTAAAACGAAAACTGTTTCCGTTTTCTCTCAAGGACCGAGCGCGATTTGGGCTATATTCTAGACCTACTGGTGCATTCACTACATGGGAACAACTGTCAAATGCTTTACTGATGAAGTACTTCCACCAAGTAAAACCATCCAATTGAGAAATTAGATCACGAGCTTTATACAAAAAAATGAAGAATTATTCAGCAAGGCATGAGAGCGATTCAACGATTTAATACGGAAGTGCCCTCACCATGGCCTTGAAAATTGGCTTTTAAATCATACATTTTATTATGATCTACTTTATAATACCCGTCTAATCGTTGATGCTGCTGCAGGAGGAGCCCTCATGAGCAAGACCATTGAAGAAGCTTTTACCCTATTTGAAGAAATGTCCTTGAACCATAACCAATGGGACCCTGAAGAAGAACTACTATATTGTCATTATCATGGTAAGGATGAAAGCGAGGAATGCCAACACCTAACTGAAAAGGTAAATTCTTTTAGTATAGAATATTTTCTTGACAAGTTTATGACAAATCAAAGTCAACTCATGCAAAATCAAAACAAAAAAATTGAAGATCTTAAGGGAATGGTTAGTCAACTTGCCGCTCAAATAGAATTCTTAGCTATTCGCAATAAAACTTTAGAAGATCAAATGCTTGATAAATACTGCAATGCTATCATGACTAGAAGTGGGAAACAATTAGAAGAACCTAAAGGGAAAGTTGAAAACAATGAGAAAGAGCCTATCATTGATCATGATGATGAATTAGAATTAAAAAAAATTTCTAAACATGAGCAAACCCAACTTAGTTTGCCACCTCAAAAGGGTGATGAACCAAAAGGGGATGTGTCATGTAAGGAAGAGGATTCTAACCCTAATTCTCCAACACCTTATAGGCCACCTATACCCTTTCCCCAAAGGTTAATGCAAGAAAAGTTAGACAAACAATTTGGGAGATTTCTAGATGTTTTGAAAAAGCTTTACATTAACATTCCATTTACTGAAGCTTTATCTCAAATGCCGACATATGCTAAATTCTTGAAAGAAATATTGTCTAATAAGAGAAAAATAGAGGACTATGGCACTGTGGCTTTAATTGAGGAATGTAGTGCTGTTATCAAAAACAAAACGCCACCCAAATTGAAGGATCCTGGTAGTTTTTTTATCCCTTGTTTTATTAGCAGTATGGCTTTTGACCGAGCCTTATGTGATTTGGGGGTTAGTGTGAGCCTAATGCCATTATCTGTCCGTAGGAGATTGGACATGGGAGAGCTGAAGCCAACTTCTATATCTCTACAACTAGCCAATCGCTCGGTGAAATACCCCATGGGAATTCTTGAAGATGTGCCTATCCAAGTAGGTAAATATTTCATTCCAGTAGATTTTCTAGTTCTTGAGATGGAAGAAGATGCAAAAATCCTCATCATACTTGGTAGATCGTTCTTAGCCACTGCAGGAGCACTTATTGATATAAAGAACGGTAAACTTTCACTTAACATTGGGGATGAAAGAATTGAGTATGACTTGAATGAAGCCATGAATAACCCTTCAAATTCTGAATCTTGTTGTAGTATACATGATATAGATGACATTGTCTATAATCTTAATGATTTATTTGTCAAAACCAATTATTGTGACAGTGATTTAGACTTCGCTCTTGAAAAAACAAACTCTATGACTAATGAGCTATCAAATTGCAGTACTTGTGACAATGAATAGAGTGGAGAAGGAAAGGCTCCAAAAATAGAACTTAAGGCTTTACCTGATAACCTTCGTTATGAATTTCTTGGTCCTGATTCTACTTACCTTGTTATTATTGATGCACAACTAGGAAAAAGGGAGACATATTTGCTTCTCAAGGAATTAAGAATTCATAAAAAGGTAATTGGGTACTCAATCGATGACTTGAAAGGAATTAACACATCTTTTTGTATGCACAGGATCTTGATGGAAGAGGAGCACAGGCCACATGCAGATTTCCAAAGAAGACTAAACCCCTCCATGAAAGAAGTTGTAAAGAAAGAGGTTATGAAATTACTTGATGCAGGTATTATCTATCCTATATCTGATAGCAAATGGGTAAGTCATGTACATTGTGTTCCTAAGAAAGGAGGGGTGACTGTCGTGAAAAACAAAGATAATTAATTGATTCCTTTTAGAACTATTACTAGTTGGCGCATGTGCATAGATTATAGAAAACTGAATGCTGCCACTAGGAAAGACCACTTCCCTTTACCCTTCATTGATCAAATGGTTGAAAGATTGGCAAACCATTCTCATTTTTGCTTTTTAAATGGATATTCTTGTTTTTTTCAAATTCCTATATATCCTGATGATCAAGATAAAACCACTTTCACGTGCTCGTATGGAACTTTTGCATATAGCATAATGCCATTTGGTTTATGTAATGCACCTACTACATTTCAAAGATGCATGATGGCTATCTTTTCTGATTTTATTCAAGATTTTATGGATGAATTTATGGATGATTTCTTTGTATATGGTTCCTCTTTTCATGTTTGTTTGGCTAATTTATCTCGGGTTTTGCAGAGGTGTGAAGAAACTAACCTTGTGCTTAATTGGGAAAAATGTCATTTCATGGTTAAGCAAGGGATAATTTTGGGAAACTTGATTTCAGAAAGAGGAATTGAAGTTGACAAAACCAAAGTTGAAGTGATAGAGAAATTGGAACCACCAACCATAGTGAAGGAAGTCCGAAGCTTTCTAGGGCATGTAGAATTCTACCAGCGATTCAACAAGGATTTCTCTAAACTTGCTAGACCTCTTACAAATTTACTTTGTAAAGATGTAAAATTTTCTTTTGATGAGGATTGTTTATCTGCTTTTCAGGAACTAAAGAAGGCTTTGGTTTCTACACCTATCATTCAACCTCTAGATTGGGAATTACCCTTTGAGCTCATGTGTGATGCCAGTGATTATGCAATTGGAGCAGTCTTGAGACAAAGGAAAGACAAAAAGCTTTATGTTATCCATTATGCTAGCAGGACTTTGGATGAGACACAAAGGAATTACACTACCACTGAAAAGGAACTTCTAGCTATAGTATTTGCCTTTGATAAAGTTAGATCATACTTGATTAACTCCAAAGTGGTAGTGTACACTGACCATGCAGCTGTTAGGTACTTAATGCAGAAAAAAGATACTAAACCACAATTACTCAGATGGATTTTACTTTTGCAAGAATTTGATTTGGAGATTAAAGATAAAAAGGGATCAGAAAACCTTGTTGCAAATCATCTTTCAAGAATAATGGTAGCTACTGAAAAGAATGATGAGATCAATGATGCCAGCCTGGACGCGCTCCTATGAGTTCTTATCTCGTGCACTACTGCGGTTATCTAGTCGTGTGGCTGCTCTCCCTGTTTTTCTACAAGGCATCAAATGGTTTATAGAGGGCTATTTTTTTCTTATTCTATGGATTGATTTGGTGGAGCTCTATATCTTCAGCATGGACTTGGACTTTTTTCATATTCATTATATCTCTTCACATACACACTTGATATTGGGTATTGCGCAGATTGATTTGTATAGGTGCTTGATGCGATGGGCTATGAAGGGCGACAAAGCTGGGACTAATAATCACAGAAACTCTATCTAATCCATATGCTAGGCGCGGGCTAGACGCACTCTTATGATTCCACGGCTTGTACTCACATTGGCTACGCCATCCCATTTGCAGCTTTCATTGCTCCGAAGTAGTGCCGTTTGGAAAATTGCTATAGTTATGCGTATCACGTGCAGGGAATGTGGTCTTAATGCTCCTCTTGTATTGTATTTTTGTTCTTTCGCTTTTGTGAGGAGTTAGTTCTTTATTACCGATGGATATATGTGATGTAGCAGGGATCCATGCGACCTTGTAAACAGGGGAAACTCTGCCAAAATCTTCAACTTTTTTGGATCCTAGGATGAGGGAGAAGCTTGTGATTGTAAATATCTTGTAACATATCTTTTTAAAGTTTATAAAATCTCTTACTTTCCCTTGGCAAAAAAATGATGACACCAATGATTCCTTCCCTGAAGAACAGCTCTTAGCCATTGAACAACTCAGAGCCCCCTAGCATGCGGACATAGTGAATTATCTTGTAGCTAATATTTTCCCTCCTGATTTGAGCTACCAAAAAAGGAAGAGATTTTTGGCTGAGGTGAAACACTATTTTTGGGATGAGCCTTATGCGTTTAGAAGATGTGCCGTTGGCATGTTTAGAAGATGTGTACCTAAAGAAGAAGTTGCAGATATATTGCTTCAATGCGATGGATCCTCTTATGGTGGACATGCCGGTACTGAGAAGATTGCTTTCAATGTGTTACAATCAGGATTTTATTGGCCCACAATTTTCAAAGATGCTAGAAGCTTTATTTTATCTTGTGATAGATGTCAAAAAATAGGAAACATTAATAGAAGACATGAGATGCCACTATCCAATATTCTTGAGGTTGAAATATTTGATGTTTGGGGGATAGATTTCATGGGACCTTTTCCATCCTCTGGAGGTAACAAGTACATTCTTGTGGTAGTTGATTATGTTTCAAAATGAGTTGAGGCCCTTGCTTCTTTTTTTTTGCCAAAGGCAAGAAAGGATTTTATAAATTATAAAGAATAATGTTATAGGATATATATAAGCACTAACACCCACTCAACCGTCCCCAGGATCTAAAAATTTTTGACAGAATCTCCCCTGTAAATAGTATCGCATGGAACTTGCTACATTACAAAAAAACCATCAAGAAAGAGAGGATCGCTCATACAAAGACATTATAGCTACCTGACTACATAAGCATCATTACAGCCGAACCATCAAGAAGCTGAAGTTGGAGCGTGTATCCTCAAAAAACTGCTGGACCGCCTTAAAGCTTTTGTTGCCGATGAATAAATTTGACGCCAACATCACAAAGCTTGCGGCACCAATTGTCGTCGTAGCTTGCCATCTTCTAGCCTAGAGCAACGGATAACCTGCACTAGATTTGAATAGCGGACGAAAGTCTCACAACCCCCTGCCCACAACGTGAATACATATAGCACTCCCATTAACAGCCCATAGGCAGCTCATACACCCTAGCCCCAACCCATTCAACCATGACATTGTTTACAAAATAAAAAACAAGGCGCCAGGTGTAGGATATATATTAGCGTCACCAGCCCAAGATCCAGGTTGCAGCATGCGATGGGTATGGGAGAGCTCAATGGAAGCCCGGAAAATGCGCACAGGGAGAAATTCCATTATTCTTCTACCTGCACATACATATTGCTGAGACTAGATATCATGCACAAAAGAGAGCAAATAAGCAAGGTACCAATCCTAGAAGTCAATAAAATCCGCCGAAATTTGTAAGAAAGCAATATAGTGGGGGTTCTTGTCTGCCTGCTTGATGTACCCCATTGCATTATATTTAGAGTCAAGGAGTAGTTGTCTAAGGAATGTCATAAGTCCCCTTTGGTGCGTGCCAAAGATGTGCTGATTCTGAAATCTCCATATGTAGTAGATGGCCCCGGAGAAGATAAGTTTTCTAATATAATTCTGGGTAGCATTTCCTTGCTTCCAAATATGCAGAAGGTGGGTGTGCATCCCCTCCCAATCGTTCCCAGCTAAGGTGTAACCACAACGTCTTTTGATTAAAGACCAGAATTCGGCTACAGCCTCACATTGAAAGAAGAGGTGGTTGATAGTTTCCGAGTGATTTTTACACAACAAGCAAGTGGGATCTTGCACAATACCCCATTCGTGTAAATTTGACCAAGTATAAAGGCGCCCTTGGTAGAGTAGCCACATGAAGAATGAATAACGTGGAATTCTCCCTTTGAACCACACCATATTCTTCCAATACACATCAACCCCTTGCATTTGACCTTCATAAGCTGATTTTATAGTAAAATGCCCATTATGGGTTATCTTCCAGTATAATTGGTCCATGTTTTGGGTGGAGAGGATTTTGACGTGAGGGATGGCTGAATAAATGTCCCCTAGTCTCAGTGATCTCGGCTTAGGTATTCGTCATGTGTTATTTGTAATGAGCGAGTTCAAGTGGGCATTTTTTCCCCGAGGGGTTTTCGAATCTTATGTCCTCCACTAGGTCCAGTAATATTCTTAATTGAAACCAGGGGTCCAACCACAACTTGATGGAGTTACCATTTGCAATTTTGTATCCCACCATATGCATACACGTTTCGTGGGCAAAGAGTATACTACGCATCGGCCAGGGCGCATGCCTAGGCATATACGTTTCCCCTACCAATGATTCCAAAGTTGTAGTTAAACTGTTCAAAAAAATTATCTTTCCACTATACGGGACACCACAAGTAGTAATCAGTGATGGAGGCTCGCATTTCATAGAACATAAGTTCTCAGCCCTACTCAGGAAATATGGAGTAAATCATAGAGTTGCAATACCTTATCATCCCCAAACAAGTGGTCAAGTTGAGATATCAAACAGAGAAATCAAAGGAATTTTGGAAAAGACAGTGTCACGCACTAGAAAAGATTGGGCATTCAAACTTGATGACACATTGTGGGCGTACAGGACTGCTTTCAAAACGCCCATAGGTATGTCTCCTTTTTAATTGATTTATGGAAAATGATGTCACTTTCCTGTAGAGCTCGAGCATAAGGTGTACTGGGCAATCAAGATGCTGAATTTCGATTTGAAGAACGCGGGTGAAAAACGGAGATTGCAATTAAATGAGCTAGATGAGATCAGACTTTCTGCATATGAAAATGCAAGAATTTACAAGGAAATAACTAAAAGATGGCATGATCGACATATTTTCAGAAGAGATTTCCAACCAGGTAACTTTGTTCTTTTATTAAATTCTAGATTGAGACTTTTTCCTGAAAAACTTAAGTCTCGATGGTCTGGGCCTTTTCAGGTAAAGAAAGCTTATCCTTATAGAGCCGTAGATATATGGACTGAGGAAATAGGAGAATTCAAGGTTAATGGTCAGAGGCTGAAGCATTATTATGAAGATGAGTGAATTGAAGAAAAGGAGAGTTTATATTTAGATGAACCACGATCAAATCCGAGTGCAAAAGGGTCAAGCTAATGACCTTAAATTAGCGCTTCTTGGGAGGTAAACAAACTTTGGTAGAAAAGACCCAACGGCAAGGATTGGAAGAATCTTGTGAGTATTTCTTTCCCTTTTACTGTTGCATTACATCAGTGATTCATATTTTTATGAGGATGATTCTTCCACAATTTTTTTTGTATCCACCACTGCTACTTCACATGCTTATATTTTTATCTTCAATCCAGTTGTATTACACATGATGATGAGTATATTTTTAATAAGAATGATTTATGGCCTTGATCTATTTATGAGATTATTGTATATGACTTTTTTGATTGATTAATGAGTGAATTCAAAATTGTGATTAGAACTAGATCTATCATGTCAAAATTTATTTCTCTTATACATATCTACTTTTGAAATTTTTCATTGGTTGAAGAGTGAAATTTTAGGGAGATATGTTGTTTGAAGAATTTTATTTACAAGTGAAACTACTTTTTAAATAAAATTAGCATATGAGTATGAATTTTTGAATTGATGTCAGTTTATTAATCTAATTGAGGTTTTATTTATTTTACTATTTGTTGGAAAAAAAGAGTCCAAAATCCACAAAAATAGTGAGTGACTCCCCGACTTGGTACTGTGCAAAATTGATAGGACATGGGTTGAAGTCTGAAAAAAATAAAAAAATAAAAAAAATAAAAGAGGAACCTATTCACATTAACTCTGCTGTCTTTGGTAAAAATTCTTTCTACTGAAAAGACATGAGTTCTATTACATTGGCTATGTGGTCAATGTACTCTAACTTCGTCACCAGAAAAAAGGTGGTAATCGAATTAGAGAAAGTGAATGATGCAAAAATAATAATAATAATAATAATAATAATAATATATAGAAAAGAAAATTTTAAGTGAAAAAAGATTTTGGATATCCTATTCCTGTAAACAAAAGTATGATAGATTTAAACCAAAAATTGGATGAAGTCATAAGATTGAGATTCTATTTTTTGTACAAGTTACGACGGTTTATTTAACTAAGTTGTCGGTCTTGAGAATTGAATTCAGAAGATGATATGTCTATTTAAAATCTTATGACTCAATTGATGGGATTTTTTCATTAGTGATTATATGTTAGAAATTTATTTTCCATGAGAAAGTCTATGCCTATGACCAATTTTTCAAAATTTTTGGTTTTTGCTTAAGGACAAGCAAAGTTTGAGCCTTATGTGTTTGATGACACCGAAATTTATAGTAAATTTTGTGCCATTTCATTAGTATTTTTGTGTCATATTCATAAACTTTGATTATTTTTAAGCTAAATTTATCAAATATTGCAAAATCTACTTCTATTTTGGTTTTTCATGATTTTCAGGTAAAAAGGCAATATTTTGAGGCGTTTTCGAGAAAAATCAAAGACATGGAAAAGTTACCATCATCAAGAGGAGATCACTTGATAAATTTCACGTAAATCGGAACAACCAACCAAAATACGGTAGTGCCGTATTCTATATTACGGTACCGTATTTCGGTACAATACTGTAATATGAAAGCACTACCATAAATTGGTGGAATTTCTAACCAGAAGGTTTAATGAAAAATATTGAATTGCCATAAAACTTAACACTGCCGTATTTTGAAGCGCATTCAGAATAGAGATAATTCCTGATTTTACAGCACTACCGTAAACTTTGACACGGGCCGTATTATCCAGACAATTTCGACCAGAGAGTTCAGCCGATTTTATGGCAGTGCCGTGAACCATTATACGGTGCCGTATTTACTAGACAATTCAGATCAGAGAACGCGAGCGATTTTACAGCACTGCCGTGAAATATTACACTGCTGTATTTTCATTTTTGAATGCAACTCCACAGTCAATTTTGAAGCCAAATTTTTGCGGAGAAGATTGCGGACGATCCAGACCTTAAAATTTGATGTCGTAAGAAGAAGAAGGTAGCTTTCGATGAGAGGATCACAAAGACACCAAAAGCCCCAATTTTCGTCAAGTGTACAAGGAGAAATCGAGTTCCACGCCGCCACCTAGGGTTCCACCGCCGCGACAAATCTAGAGGATCTCCGGCCGTGAAATTCATACCAAAGCTTCGCCTAGAGGAGGAGACAACGTACTAGAAGTTTCAGAATGAAAGGAGATCAATTGGAGGAGAAATAAAAAGAAGAAGGAGGCGCCGCTACTGTTCATCGCCCTTCTTTGCAAATTACGGCTGTGTTTAATTTCACAGCCGTGGTGTATTTTCCTAAAACTTCTTTTCCTTTGATTTTTGATATTCTGAAACAATGGAATATTGTATTTTCTTCACCATGCTAGCTTAAACACTCTTTGGGACATGGGGGAGTAATTCCCTTTAATGTTCTTAATGACTAGATACTTTTTGCTTTCATCATGATTATTCTACTTTGATAATTTTACCTATGCAATTGTTGCTCTAAGATTCTCGTTAGTTTACTTTTTGTCATCATAATTTAGAGTTTTCGCAATAAGGACCGAAAAGTGATTTGCTTGAGAACTTGGAACCCTAAAATTGATTAATGGGAACTCACCGTAAGAAATTTGGTTAAGTTCTCATTTTTTATTTTAGTAGTTTAAATTGACATGATGATAATTATGAACCTAGGATTGAGTTGTTGTGTCAAACGTAGAGATCTTGCATGAAAGTGAGGATCGGAAGGTTGGAGAACCATAGCTAGAACTTATGTTGAGACTCGGATGCACGAAAGTGATCCTTGAGTTTCCACTCGAGACGATCAACTTAGAACTCGGATGCACGAAAGTGATCCTCGAGTTCTCTGTTTGATGATTTACTTATCATCAGCTTGGGATAAATCTTGCGCGAAAGCAAGGATTGGTCTCTGCATGGTTATCTGCACGAAAGTGAGTTAATCTCTTTACAAAGTAAACTATGCCATTATCATAATAGAATTTGATTGATGAATATCCTTATATATCTCATCATGAAAATTAAAGTGAATGAAACCCTAGTCCCAGTTTCTCTCTGATAGTATTTTTTCGTGTGTTTTCGATCTTTACTTTGCTTTTATTCGATTGCCTAGATAGGAAGAAATCAATTATTTGGTACTTAACAACATAGGTCCCTGTTGATTCGATACTTTCTTTATTACATCGAGTATCCGTTCACTTGCGGACACTACCAGTTCAGGGACAACAAGTTTTTGGAGCCATGTTAGGGAGTGACAAAAGTCCATGTATGCCAACACTTAGGTTTTGGCCGTGTGAGGATCATGTCTAGGGGTCGAATCCCACTGCAGACGGAATATGAACGGGGGGAACCATGCCGGGATTCGAGGCCCTAGGCCTGACGTGTTATGGTCGGCCCAAGGGGGTAGATTCGCCGACTAAGGCAGTAACAGGGGGCAGATTCGCCGACTGAGGCAGCCCAAGGTGGCAGACCGCCGACTGAGGCAGCCAAGGTTGGCCGTGCCATAACATAAGGTCAAAAGAGTGAGTTATGAAACTCAGCAAAACTACATTGCCCATACACAAGAATACATATTTTTATTATTCATTTCATAATGTGCAAAGAAAGTACCATACAAAGCGATAATAACGTCCTAATTATATTATCACAAGGATGATATCAATGACATATGAAAACGACAAGCATCATAGGAACAAATCACAATATCACTTACTCATGTTTCCATAAGGTATGATAATATCATAACTCAAGGGTGTTTAAAGTGGTAAACAAAGTCAGGATCATATCACAACCTCATGAGTATCATAGTATCACATAAACAACAGGAGATATCACAACCTCATGAGTATAAATGTATCATAGATTAGTGGGAACACGTCACATCATAGTCTTCCACGTCTGGAAGAATGACCTACCCATGTCTGAGTAAGCGCACACACATAAGCCGGCAAAGGGCTCGCCATGGCCCAACCAAATATAGAGGGACTCTAGAGGTGGCTCCCATAGACTCAAGAGGTGGCACCCATTATTTCTAATGTGGCACTTTGCTCCATGTAACACTTAGTTCCACATCCATAGCCACAATTCACATAAATGGGATCATATCATTTTCCCACAATAAGATGTAAAGGGCCAAAGAACAATGGTATCATAACAAAATCAAAGACATTGTGGTGGGCTCTCCCGAATTAGGGCTTGAGTCGGGTAAAATTCAGAAGGCTCAAGACATTGTGGTGGCGGGCTCTAAGAAGAACAAGAAGCCCAAATCTGGTCCTGTGAACCAATTGGACCCTAAGAGCCAAAGTCCATTGCCTCCAGGTTCCCCATGAACCTCACCCCCAATTATATTATGTGTTGGAACGTGAGAGGTTTCAATGCACTTGCTAAGAGGAAGGAGGCGACTCTCTTGGCAAATAAATTCCATGTTAAAATGCTAGCTATTTTGGAGTCAAAGGTCCGTAATGAAAAATGTAGAGAAATTATCACTTTTACCTTTCCTGGATGGGACTCCTCAAGGAATTATACGACAAATAACAGTGGTAGAATTTGGCTGATCTGGGACTCGACCTTTTTCCAGGTGGAGGTGTTGGATTCAAATGAGCAAGTGCTAATGAGTAGAATTTGTGATGGAAAGGGCTCTCTTCTATTTCTTATGGGTATTGTGTACGGGCTATGTACCACGAGCGAGCGAAGACAGATCTGGAGGACTATCACTACATAGATGAAAAGCGC
>JANTFE010023178.1:8134-21770 GCA_027562315.1 Costus pulverulentus | reverse complement strand
TCCCATATCCACTAAGGTACATTGACTGGGGATAATTATTTGAGCACAGATCCAAACTGTCTCCAGGGACATTATCATGTAAGTACACAATCGCAGGTGTAGGCAGACGATGATAACGACAATGCCAGAATGATATATAAATATCAATGTCAAGTAGTACATAAGTTGACCAAAACTAGGTCATAGGGCATATACACCAACAGCCCACACACATATAAGCCAGCAAAGGGCTTACCATGGCCCAACCAAATTTGGAGGGACTCTACAAGTGGCTCCCATGGACTCAAGAGGTGACCCCCATT
Source organism: Costus pulverulentus (assembly GCA_027562315.1). NCBI lineage: Eukaryota > Viridiplantae > Streptophyta > Magnoliopsida > Zingiberales > Costaceae > Costus > Costus pulverulentus. Next base: position 21,468 of record JANTFE010023178.1, on the reverse strand, counting down.
ATTTCTAATGTGGCACTTTGCTCCATGTAGCACTTAGTTCCACATCCATAGCCACAATTCTCATAAATGGGATCACATCATTTTCTCACTATAAGATGTAAGGGCCAAAGAACAATGGCATCATAACAAAATCAAAGTAACACAATGGCATTGTTGCCTTCATACAATTGCCCTTACAACATGATCATGGGTACAAAGTATCAAAGGTGCATATCAAAGTCTTTAGGATCCTTTGCTCAAATGTCAAGTACAATGGTAGTAGAATGAATCAAATAATAAACTCAAATAAATAGATGAGATGATCATTAACATGGAGTGGAGCACAAGGATCAGGACACTTGGTACTATATTAGTCATATTAGTCATAACACAAAGAGCAGAACATATCAAACATGACCAGTAAATGCATTCAATTGAATCAATGGGACATACGATAGGTAACTATACAAATATGTATCATTGGAATGGTATTTGAATCTTGTTTCTAGAAAATCTGATTTTTTGCAATTTGGCAAAGTATATAGAAAGTTATAGCAGATCATGCGACAAAAGGTTAGACTGCCCAATTCTACATTGACAGAATCAATGAGCTGAAAGTTACTATATTTTTCACATTATAGATCATATCAAATATATGCAATGTATGACTCATTGGAAAGATATTCGAGTCTTCTTTCGGTCAGAACAAATATCATTCGAATCCAATCTGCATATCAAAAGCTACAAGAAAAATACTATAAGAAGGTCAGCCTTATATTCTAGGAAACATGTACTGAATCATCATATCTATTTGATACTGTTACTGGAGTTTACACTATATAATGTATGATGTGATGGAAATCTATTCAAGTTTGCTTTTACCCAAAGTGAATTTCATTTAAAATCATTTGTATAGACCTTAGTTACATTACCAAAACCATGAAGAGGTCAAATATGCATGAATCACAATACCATAATCACTTATTTGACAGATTCTACACGATTATGATAAATTCTTAAGAAAATTCATTTGATTTCAGTATTAGAATCTTCTTCTGGTCAATAAATCACAAACTCATTTTTCTTTCCAATTTATAATACTTTTGAAAACTCAAATATAGGGCAAACAGTAGAAACTTGCCTTATGGTAAAATTCAGCATTTACTCCACTTCTTCTCCAATTTACCACCTTCAATCCACTCTTCTCCAAGCCAAACACAAGCTTCTGTCAAAATTACAATTTTTTCCCCTACATTTAGCTCATTTGTGCACCAATAGTAATCCTCTAGCATGATGTGTCATCACCTTGTCACTCAAGCACGCTTGAGGTGGCTTCAAGACAAGTTTGAGGTGTTTTTTTTTCTTTTTCCTTTCATTTCACTTGTATTCTTTCTTCTTCTCTTTATTTTATACATCACCAAAGCTTACTCAAGTTCCCTACTAATATAAAGTCTTCTATTCCACAGTTAAATTTATCATTTTGCCCCTTTCTATTAGCATAATTCCCCTTGATTCCTAGTGTGGGTAATAGCTATAGGTGTATACAATCTATATAATCCTACATAATGAGATTATAAGATGAAACATTACCGTCACACTTAGTTACCAACTTTATGAATTTAATGCATTCATACTCCAAAAATGTTTGTCATTTACCATATCATGTAATTCTATCAGCTATCGAAGAAAATAAGAGTTACTTGATGATCTTTAAAAATAGTATGATGAAAACAAGGATATCACATAAGTCCTTCTGGCGCCATGAGGAGAAGAGGATGATGACTTGTAGCTAGGAAGATGAAAGAGATGTGCCAACTTCTTCTTGCCTTCACCCCTTAGTTGCTCACACCAATCATGATGATTATTACTCTTGCATATGTTGAAGTCATATATCATACAACGGGCGCCAAGACCAAGAGATATAGACACATAACACATGAAGCGATGTGGCAAGGGTTTAGTGAGGGACCAATTAGAGTTAGAGGTAATGAAAGTATCCAAGGCTTTACCATAAACCTCTTCCCCTCTTTCATATGCGCCTAGGACTTGCCATATAAGTCTATTCAGCCATATGCACCCCAAGCCTTGCCTTTGAGGCGAGCTTTCCATCCAAGGAATAAGGGCAAGGCGCCATATACTGCTTAATGAAGCTCATGCGCCAACTCATCCCCACTATACCCTTAGGTGCCAATGGGGTCAGTTTTCTTTCCATTATACCCTTGAGCCCACTTATCTCTTCATGACAACTTATTATTCGGCCTCATTGGGTAATGAGCTAGCCCAAACTTCATTGCATAGGTTGATTAAACAATTGGATCCAATCCAATACAACCCTAACTCAAATGTGACCAACCATGGTCAATTTCAGGCCAACCTGCCAAAAATAAGCTTGGCTCCAATAAATCTTTTCCATCTCATCAGGCCCATTGGCACTGATGAAGTCTTCCAAATAGATCCGAGCTATCCAATAATTTGATCATAAGGCATCCCGATCAATATGAAATCTCGAGTATCAAGATATGCAACCCTGTAGGTTCTTCTAACGTTGGCAACGATGACCTAAGATTATCACAAGCAGTGAGTGAGACTTAGCAGTGCATCGCTACAACCCAAGTCATCGGAATGGATATCAACATCGACATCCTTATCATCGTAACTAGGTATAGATGCATTATAGTCTCTTTGTAAAACTGATATCCGATTGGACAAGTGTGTCACCACTTGTTTTCACCCAATCTCATGGTCATGGCTAAATCAGGTTCTCACCTGGGTATGGCCATATAGTTTCGATCATAGAACGAACCATAGGGGGGGCCCCATGGATATCAAGCTTCCCTTATGAAGGGGCAAATCCTCTGTCTATACATTGACCTTCTCATATGGGTCGTAACATACTCAATCACAACCATTATAACCTCCCAACTACGGTGAGGTGTTAGGTTGTATCAAAGCATGACCCTAACTATATAGAAAAGTCAATGACCTCAAGATAAGGGATCAATGCATCTCCTGTCACTTGTGAGGATAACTCATGATACCAAGTCATTGCCTCACAGCAGGTCAGCCTAGTATATCCACCACTAATATACCCATATATCTATATTAGCCCCTCGTGCCTAACCAACTCATATACTAGTCTTATATGTACCCAAGTTGTCCCATATCCACTTAGGTACTTGACTGGGAACAATAGTTTGAGCACAGATTCAATCTGCCTTCAAGGACATTATCATTCATGTACACAATCGCAGATATAAACAAAGCAAAATAACGACAATACCAGAATGATATATAAAAAATATCAATGTCAGGTAGTGCAAAAGATAGACCAAAATTAGGTCTTAGGGCATAAACACCAACAATCTCCCACTTGCACTTAGACTTAGAGGTTGCGAAACCTCAACCCCATATCCCTCGTATGACCATCATGCTTTTGCTATGCTAAAGCCTTGGTTTGTGGGTCTGCTAGATTGTTCTCTGTATCAACTCTACTAATCATAACATCACCTCTGTCAAAGATCTCTCTGATAAAGGGAAATCTACTGAGTATGTGTTTTAGCCCGCAAGTGCACGGATACTCGAAGTAATAAATAAGATATCGAACCACAAAGACCTATGTGTTAAGTACCAAATAATTGTTTTCTCACTAGCTAAGCAAATCGAATATGATGAAAGCACAAACAGAAAGTAAACTAAATATCTGAGATAGATACTAGGACTAGGGTCTCATTCACCTTGATTTCCATGACTAGATATGAATAGATGTTCATCAATCAAATTTTATTATGATAAAGATATAATTTACTTCAAAGAGAAATCATCTCGCTCTCGCGTAGACAATTTACAAAGAACCAATCCTCACTCTAGTGTAGGATTTATTCAATGTTATAAATAAGTAAATCATTGACAAAGAACTCAAAGATCACTCTCGTGCTTCCGAATTCTAAGTCAATCATCTCAAGTGAAAACTACATATTCTCATACTATAATTTTCACAAGTTCTACTTAAGGTTCTCCAACGATCCGATACTTGATCTTTCACAGTATCATCATGTTTATCACATTAACTCGATCCTAAATTCATATTATTAACATGACATTGTACTTCTAAAATTGAGAAATAAGAACAAACCTAATTTCTTACGATGAGTTCATAACATTCAATTTTAGGGTTCCAAGTTCTCAAGCAAATCACCTCTCGGTCTATATCGTGAAAACTCTAAAACATGCTAACAATATGAATCTTCGGTGAATTAAAGGCTAAAGGTGTTCATCACATAAGTAAAATTATCATAGTAAAGTTATCATGACGAAATAAAAATTATCTAGTCATACAAAATAAAAGGGATTACACCCCATGTCCCAAAAGATGTCTAAGCTAGCATGGCAGAAGAATTACAATAAACCATACTTCAGATTGATCAGAAATCGAAGAGAAAGCAGAAAAACACTTTACACACCGTAATTTTGCTCCAGAATCGCGATGAACAGTGCAGGTGACCCTTCTTTTGTTGATTTATCCTCCAATCGATCTCCTTTCTCTCTGAAACTTCTGGGGTATCGTCTTCTCCTCTAGGCGAAACTTTCCTGTAAATTTTGAAGCCTAAGGTGGCCACTACACCTCTCGGCGCGAGGCCGTGCCCTAAGGACGCCTCCCTTGATTTCTCTTTGGGCAGTGAATAAACATTAGTCTTCTCCTCGTTGAGATGAGTTTATAGCTTATTTCGGATCTTAATTTGGTGGTCTATAGCTCGAGAAATCGCCTTCGCAAGTAATTCACGGAAGAATCGGGCAACCTGGGTTGAAATTACAGTACCATAATTTTCATTACGGCAGTGCCATATTTTCTTTCTGTATATTGCGGAATCTACACCATTTTTTATTGCGGAATCTACACCATTTCTTATTTTCCATAATATTTATTACGGCACTGCCGTAATTTTGCTTCTATGCTTTTTGGGGCAGAAATTATGGTACCATAATATTTATTACACCCGGGGGTGTAATTTTTCAAACTTCCTCCGATTTGCATGAAAATTTATAAGCGGCTTCGTCTCGATGTCTGGAATCCATTGGTGTGATCAGATCTTTCAAAATCCATCAAAATATGGCACTTTTTACATAAAAATTATCAAAAATAAGAAATGGTGTAGATTCCGCAATATTTTACAAATAGGGCTTAAAAACAAGCAAAAAAACATAAATATGACACAAAAAAAACCAATGAAATGACATAAAATATATTATAAATTTTGGTGTCATCAAACACATAAAGGTCAAACTTTGCTTGTCCTCAAGCAAATAAATAGAATAAAGAACAATGCTAAGTATGGAAAATATGTTCTTTTATGAAAAATAAATTTCTAAAATATAATCACTCATAAAATATTCCACTAAATGCTACATAAAATTTCAAATAATTATATTGTCTTCTAAAATTAATCCTTAAGATTCACAACTTAATCAAATAAAATTTCACAACTTGTATAATAAAAATAATCTCAGTCTCATGAACTCACCCAAGTTTCAGTTTAAATTTATCATATCTTTGTTTACAGGAATAGGATATCCAAATTCTTTTTCCACTGAAAATGTTTCTCTTCTTTTTTTTATTTTTTTTTGGTTTTTTTCATGGTATGTACCCACATAGATACACACTTTTTATTTGGACTTCAACTCTTATCTTCGGTACCACTGTCAATTTTATACAGTGCCAAGTAGAGGAGTCATTTTTTTTTCTCTCTCTCTCTTTTTTATAGACTTCAACTCATATCTTCGGTACCACTGCCAATTTTACATAGTGCCAAGTAGGGGAGTCTCTCTCTCTTTTTGGTCCTTGGATTCTTTCTTCCCAACAAAAAGTAAAATAAACTAAACATCAACTAGGCTATTCAATTGACATCAATTCAAAAATTACACTCATATGCTCATTTTATTCAAGAAAGATGTGTCACTCTTAGATTGCATTCATCAAACAACATACTTACCCAACAACCTTATGCATCAATCAATGAATGATTTCAACAAGTAGATATATAATGAAGAAATAAATTCAGCATAATAGGTATATTTCCATTCATAGGCATGCATAAACATTCATCATCATAGAAATATGGGTGTGAAGTCAAAAATGTCAAAATCAATGCAAAAGGTGTGAAGCATGAAACTCATACAATCATAGTCAAAAGTGTAAAATGATAGATTCAAGCAACCACATCAAATAGAAATCTCGGTGAGTGATACAATCATAGAAAATAGCAAAGGAAATCAGGTAGCAATACCATACAATCATACCGAATAAGTTCACTAGAAAGTGCAAACAATATTCACAAAACTATATAGCAAGCTCAATCATCGTCCGGGGTGTAGCGTCATGATAGGTGCAACTGAACCGTCTTCAAGGATGCGCGCTCTGAAAATTTACCTGCGCAATTTTAAATACATAAGGCTCAGATCAAAAATAGTACCTTACTTTAGCTAAAAATAAAAATCAGATATATCGTCGGTGGTCAAAGAGGGGTGTCGGTGGGAAAAGTTGAGCAGGCGAGAAGCAGAGGTGGAACAGATGCTAGCTGAAGAGCTACTAGCAATGAAGATGATGGTGCCGACAGTAGAGTGATGATGAGTAGTCTTCAGTAGCGTGCTGAAGATTATAGTCCTGGAGGCAAAGTCGTTAGCTAGTGGGCGGCAAGAGATGATGCTACATAGATAAAAAAAAATTATAGTCACTAATTGAAGATTTTGATGCAAAAATAAAATTAATAGAAATAGAGGCAACAGAAGAAGTAAGAGGCTGCTGGTGGTAGAATCTAGAGTCGACGGCTGGAAACAGTGGTGGCGACTGGGCTACAGTTTTGGGTGGTGTCATCAAACATAGATTCAAACAGTGCAGCCTATTGATTCAGTTATGAAAAGTAGCTATACACAAGAATAAGATTTAATGATCCATAAAGAAAATAGACAGCACCATGTAGTAGAATAAAACTTGTTCTTTCCGGGTGTATGAAAATTAAAGGATCAAAGTTTGTCAAGAATTTAGGGTATCAGCAGAAAAAAGGCTAATCAGATTACTAAATCAAAAACTACACTGAAGTTAATCAGGTTCGAAAAGATGTCATGATTCCTAGAATAATTAAAAAATATTTTCATGAAAGCAACTAATCCACGGGATAGAATGACACATGTTCTTCCCATTTCAAATGAAAGATCTGGGTTACGACACATTAAAGCATCTTAAATACTTGCAGCAAAAACGCTAATCAGATCAGTAAAAAAAACTACTGTAGAAATTAATCAATTACCAAAAGATGCTATGTGTTATAGGATGATCCATGAACTTTAAAATTCAACAAAAATATCCAAAAAATAGACAAAGATGAGTACTTTCAAACTGTGCCAAAGATAAAAAATTTCACCGCTCTATTTTCTTAAAATCTCAGCAAGAAAACACATAATTAGATAAGCATAATGCAGTTTTAACATTATGGACATAATATTCCTCACGGCAGTGCCGTAATGTACACAAAATTTTCTGGTCAGAAACATACTGAAATTACGGCACCGTGAAAACGATTAGGGCACTGCCTGCCATATTTTGCACAAAAATCTTAAAACTCTCGGATCAAAAATCACTCAAAAATATAGCATCATAAAAAAAATTATGGTAGTACCGTAAAAGATCCAAAACTCTCGGGTAAGAAAACACTCAAAATTACGGTACCATAAAAATTATTACGGCACTGCCGTAAAAACCATAAAACATTTTGTTCAAAAATTACCCATAATTACGGCAAATAAAATTTCTTACAGTAGTGCCATAAAATGCTCAAAAGTTTCTGGTAAAAAACGGACCGAAATTACTGTACTATGAAAATGCATACGGTAGTGCCGTATTTTTCACAAAACTTTGGAAAACTTTCGGATAAGAAATCGGCCGAAATTATGACACTGTGGAAAAGATTATGGCAGTGCCGTATTTTGCGCAAAGTTTGATTTTCCCTACAAAAAGAGAAGAAAAATTAATTATAAAAATAAACTAAAATAAAAGAAACTAAGCAAAGTAAGAGTGCTTGGGTTGCCTCCCAAGAAGCACTAATTTTAGGTCCATAGCTTGACCAAAAATCAAATATTACGGTGAAGCAGGTGGATCAGTACCATAGTAAATAGCATACAATTTTCTGCATTTCCGTTGTCCTAAAATTTTAGCCACTAATCTAAATATCCAAAATTTCATATAAATCAAGATCGACATGGCTTTCTCAAATATGCAGAAATCAAAATCAAAATTTTCAAATCCACACGAAGGGTATTCAATAATCTTCCTAAATTTGTTAGTAAGCAAAATCATTAGTTCTTTCTTTAAATTTTTATCTTCAATTGCAATAGAACTTCCATCAAAAGATTTAAGTATTGGATCATCAAAATAGTCTTTTTGTCTCACATTAGATTCTTCAATAAAGCATAATTTTTCAAATAAATCAGAAGATGTGGGCAAAACATCAGAGTGAGATTCATCAATATTCATAATTTCCAAATCCTTTTTTAGTTCCCCATGTTCATCATCAAATAACTTATCAATTTCAAAGTTATCAACAAAATCAGAGTGAGACTTTTCAAAATCAATTTCTTCACGTCTTTCCACAAATAATATATCATCAGAAGAATCGAAAGAATCAATCTCAAAATTGCAAGAATCAGATTTAACCATAAATAATATATCATCAAAAGAATCAAATTCATCACTTTCACTAGAATCAAAGAGGGCATTTTTCAAAATCAATTTCCTCAAACTTTTCCACAAATAAAATATCAAATGAATCAATTTTACAATCATCAAAATCAGAGTGAGATTCATTAATGTTCACATAAGGCTTAATTTCAAAACAATCAAAATCAGAGGGGGACTTTTCCTTGGCACACTTATCTTACTTATTGCGCTAGAATGCTACAAGTCACCACCACGCCGCGCAAAGAAATGGGGAGACGTTGTATTTTGTTGCTCTGGTATTGTACTCTTGTGTCTTTGTCTTTTTTGCTTTGTGAGAAGGGCCTTGTTATGTATGGTTGAGAGTTTTGGTGTTGTAGCAGGATCCACACGTCCATATATACAGGGGAAACTCTATCAGAATTTTTAATGATCCTAGGATGAGGGAGTTGGTGGAGTTTGTACATATTCTGTAACATATTTCTTAATAAAATCTCTTCTTGCCTTTGGCGAAAAAAAAAAGAGGAGGACTTTTCTAAATCAATTTCTTCAGTTTCCAAATCAAACTCAAATAAATAATCTCGTTGTGCAATTTGGGTTTTTAACATTTCAGTATGAGCACGCATATTATCCATCCTAGAATTCATTTGTTTAAAGGTCTCATGTGCCTCCTCATTTTGTTTCATGAACTTTTCAAACATTATCTCTAAGCTAGATTTTTTAGTGTCCTCAAAGCATGGTTCAGGAATATGATTTGAGCAATCATCATAAAAAGAAGTTTGGTGATTTTCCCATCTAGAATTATATTGATCATCTTGATGCCATGGTGAATTGGAATTTGGAGGAATTCTAATTTAACAACCAGAAGTATAATGATCAAAACATCCTCAAATATCACATCTAATAGAAGAAAAAGATGTTTTAACAAGGTGCATATATGAATCTAATTTATGAGCCAAATAATCTAACTTATCTTCAAGAGTGCACAATGAATCATCTTCATTATGACCTTGAGGCATATGTACCTCACCTCATTCAGTTGCCCAGGAGTTATGATTAAAAAACATATCTTCAAATCTATCAAGAACAGAAAGATTATCCAACACTAATCAATCAAATTATTTTTTTTTTCTTAGAATAAAAACACAAGCAAATACAAAATTTTCAAATATCATAGTTCTGTCACAACTGTGAAAATCCAAAACCTCCAAAAATAAAAAACAAAGTTAAATCTAAAATAAATAAAGCTTAGTCTAGCAATACTTGTTGTAGTCCGCAAGTGCACGGATACTCGAAGTAATAAATATGATATCGAACCATAGAGACCTATGTGTTAAGTACCAAATAATTGTTTTCTCACTAGCTAAGCAAATCGAATATGATGAAAGCACAAACGGAAAGTAAACTAAATATCTAAGAGAGATACTGGGACTAGGGTTTCATCCACCTTAATTTTCATGACTATATATTAATAGATGTTCGTCAATCAAATTTTATTATGATAAAGATATAATTTACTTCATATAGAAATCATCTCGCTCTCGCGTAGACGATAAGCGATGAAGTAGGACAAAAGTAAGCGATCGAAACTGTAATAAATTTTAGAGAGAGAAAGTTGGGACTAAGGTTTCATCCTCCTTAAGTTCCATGATTAGACATAAATAAGTGTTTTGTTAGTTATTCTTATCATGATAAAGATAAAATTTGCTTAAAAAGAAAATTGTATCCTCTCAGATGAACAATTTACACTGAGCAAGTCTTCACTCTCGTGACTTACTGCTCAATGTTTAATAAAAGCAAATCAGACAAAATAATTAAATCTATTATCATAAATTTAACTTCTAAAGTCAAAATCTCCAGTAAAATTAAATACTCTCGTATCTTAATTTTACAGGTTTTACTTAAGGGTTTCCAACAATCAAAATCTCCTCTCGGTCCATATTATCATGTCTAAATCAATAAAACACCTAGGTCAAAATATTAACATCTAGATAAGCATAAAAAATCAGCATTTTAGAACAAATCTATTCTCATAGCTTACGTTCTTAAAATCCACAATTTAAGGGATTTGAGTTCATAAATCACCTCTCGGTCTATATTGTGAACTCTAAAAACATGTCAATGATCACAAAAATAAAATTATCATTCAAAGAACAACTTACAAAATAAGAGTTATCTAGTCATTTTCGATATTAAGGGGGATTACTCCCTCTATCCCAAAGAGGTTTTTACGCTATCATGATGGAAGAAATACAATAATAATTCATTTCAGAAAAATCAGGATTTGAAAAGGCGTAAAAAAATACTTTACTGATTTCACAGGTGTGTGAAAAACTTGATAGCCTGTGATTTCTATGAAGAACAACTTCTGATTTCGGCAATGAACAGTAGTCACGTCCACAATTTTGCTGATTTCTTCTCCAATTGAACTTCTTTTGATCTAAAACTTTCTGTGCATCTTCTCCTCCACGAGGCACACCTTCCTTGAAAATTTGGTTGCCTAAGATGGTCTAGATGCTTCCCAATGAGGAACCCTACCACAGCGGTGCCTCCCTCGATCTCTCTCTTTGTGGTTGATCAATATTCGGTACCCAAGGCTTGAAATCTTCTCCTCCTATTATAGATCACTCCCACTCTTTTTGATTTTTGAAATCGTATTCTAAATCTCCTTAGTTTGGCTTCGCAATTCTCGGCTGCACTAACAGTGGTGGCAGATTTAGGCAACACGATGGTGGCTCATAGTTATAATCACGGTAGGGCTATGATTCCTTCTGTGTAATTTGAAATAAAGTTACGGTTGTGATGTTTATTATGGCATGCCCGTGAAACTCTCTGTGGAAAATTTCCATGAGATCACGGCGGGGCCGTGATTCTTTCTATGAACTTTTGAAACTTGGCACCAAATTAAATGATCACAGAAGTGTTCTCTTCAGTTCGCGGTCGTGAAAATAATGACGGCAGGACTGTGATTCTTCATTTAAGCTCTATTTTGTCTGAAAATTGACGGGGAGCTTCGTCTCGATGTCAGGAACTCATTCCTGCACTCGGATACTTCAAAATCTATCATATTTTGATTTTTTTCCCCTCAAATATGACAAGAACGAGAAGAGGTGTAGATTCTAAAATAATTAACCAAATAGATTAAAAAATAAGCAAAAGAGCATAAATATCACTCAAAAATAATATACAATTAATATAAAATTTACTATGAATTTTTGAGTCATCAATTAGCTGCTGGGAAACCTCGGGGATTTTAAAATTTTTACTTAGACACAGCGGTAGCAAATCCCCGAAACAGGCCTATCCCAAAAAACCACAAGATCGATGCTTGCGAGGGAGTTGACACGATGTAGAGAGAAATTACCTAAGAGCAATATACAGCGACGCTGATGTAGGCTCCCAAGTGTGTGCCCTCTGCAGTCTAACACAGTCAATGCTCGAGTCCTCTTCTTCCACGCTCAGTGCTAGCCTTGGGAAGAAGATCCAAGCCTTAGGGAGACTCTACACAAGTTGCACCACCTTCAAGCAAGGATGTGCCATGGAGGAGGTGTGGGAGAAGATGCCGCCAACCCCTTGCTTCACTTACGCCAAGGGAGAAGGAGGAAGGAAGGATTGCGGCTTGGAAGAGGATGCTTGCACCAATTACTATGATTTTTTTTTGCCAAAGGCAAGTAAGAGATTTTATAAAGCCAAAAGAAGATATGTCACAAGTGTATGTACATCACTCCCACACTATCCTTCTACCGGGTCCGAACAAAAATCCGGCAGAGTCTCCCCTGTATAACTAGCACGTGAATGATGCAATACAAGCTTTCAACCCTCCTCCACAAAAAAAACAAAAGAAAACACCAAAGGGAACATTCAACCAGTATAGACGGCTCATACAAGCACAATATAATAGATTGGGACACATAGCTCATACACACATCTACCCAGCATATGTAGCAACAGAGGATAAACCCGAGGTTGATATGCAGCTACCCGGTAGAATTTCCTTTGTGGCTTGACATATGAAGACCATGGCTGCCAGGCAAGGGACCCCTCCACGAGAAATCGGAAGCTTCTTAAGGTCGCAGTAATTGATTTCCTGCTTCAAGGTGAGATCAGCTACTTTGTAATAGAGCAGTTTTGTAGAGATTACAAGTCCAATCCGCTGCGAGATGGTTTTGGGCCAAAGCCTGCGCAAATAAGCAAGATCAAGCAGCAAAGGTGTGTGAAAATTTTGCACAGGAAAACAACAACCGGTTAACTCTTTAGATCGCTACTAAGTCATCCCAAAGATTTAAAAAGGACTGAACTGAAGGATCAAGATGTGCTTGAGGTATGTAACTCCTGAGCTTTGCTTTGACATCAAGAATCAGGTAAACGAGATGGTCTATGAGCCCTTTTTTGTTTGCGTGCGAATCCATTAATTAGCTATTGCGATATCTCCATATGAGACCAATTACTATGATGCTCGCACCCTTTGAAGTTTCTCTCGCATATGAATCATTGTATCAAGCAAGGGCCAAAAAGAGAGCTATATAGGTGCAAATACAAGAAGAGGTATGTGTTGGGGTATGCCCTTAAGGCTAATGTTTGAAGCCTTGGGATTATATCAGTATCATGTATAAACTCTATGTTTATAAAGGCAATGGTTGTTATTCAGGTT
>JANTFE010023177.1:0-13227 GCA_027562315.1 Costus pulverulentus | reverse complement strand
AACTTCGTTAGAGTAATTCGGTTTTTATCTAAAAATTACAAAAAAATTATTTTCTTAAAGCGTTGTTTGAATGCACCCTTACTTGTGAGTGATCCCACCTCCATCATTGATGAAGACTGAGTGTGAGCTGCATATGAGCCGAGCCTTGCTGGATCTTGGTCTGATGTTGATTGATCTGAGTGCGGACTGGTTTGAGTTGAGTGCTGATGATGAATAAGTCATGCCAAGGTCACAATACCATGGGTAAACTAGGTGCTGCATGTGCAATACATGTGTGCATGATACTAAGCTAAACAGCCTATTACAATCACAACAAAAATAAAATAAAGACTTCAAAATAAACCTAGGCTAATCCTAGCTACCATGTAAATCAAAGGTGCTGAAAGCAAATAAGGTTTTGTAGCAATATTACAATGACAAGATAACTAAGTTAACAAGTCCTCAAACAGATGGCCAAAAGTCTAAATAGCCAAATAGATTCAACTGTTCATCCCATAACAGATTGGGGTCTTCTTGAGCCTTGTTGATCTTCTTGGGAGTGTCCCTACATCACATGCTTTACCAAATAAGGAAAACAGTAAATAAGTGATGTGGTCATAGCCTAATCAACACATTAAACCAATACATGCCAAAAGTGTTCAACGCTTGACCTAGGTGACAAACCCCAAAACAAGACCTAACCTAGCCACCACTAACATCTTTGTTCACGCTCGGCTTCAAGGTCCTCCAATCCAAGGGATAGCTCTCAAACCCTAGAAGCAGCTCTAGGAAACCTAGAAGCACTTCTTGAGGTTCGTCCAAACCCTTTTGATGCTGCCACCTCCAAGTTGCTCCAAGCAAGGTGGATGCATCAAGTAATGTGGATGCTGCCATCATCCTTAATCTTCAATTTTTTAAAACAAACAAAGAAAAAGAAAGAGCGGCACGCAGGCCTAACACAAATACATCATAGGCATACAAGGGGCTTCACTATGACCTCAACACTATGCATAAAGCAAGATACCTAACTCATGTTTTTCTATATGCTAATGAAAAATATAAGATCTGAATTTTAATTTTTCATCAAAACATGTCTCTTTTCCTCAACCTCTTATCACAAATCGTTTAGTTATTTGTTCCTCTCAAGAGTCTACAAGCGGCATACTCGTTGCCCTTCTTGCAATCTTTAACTTGCTGAGATTAGGGCAATCACCCAGTCCATGCCCCATATAATCTTAATAAGTCTCTCTTGATGGGTCTATCCCACCATGAGAGGAGAAATTATTTCTTCCACATATGGGTCTATCCCAATCATGTGAAGAAAGCAGAAAATCAAAAGAAATCAAATAGAGGATAGAAATAAGAAACCTACAATTTTCTTACTTAGAAAACCATGAGCCATCATATGCATAATTTTCGAAAAATAACATATGACATGGGAGCATACAAGAAAGCAACAAAACACCATTCGAGTCTCACAAGAGGCTCTAATACCACTGTTGGGAAACCCCGGGGATTTTAAAATTTTTACATACATATACAGATACATACAGCGGAAGAAAATCCCCGAAATAGGCCAATCCCAGAAACCCAATGGATCGATTCACGCGAGAGAGTTAACACAGTGAGTAAGAGATAGTACCTCAAAGTAATTGATGGAGAAGATGATGTAGGCGACCAAGTGTTCGCCCTCTGCAGTCTCGCACACAACTGATGCTTGATTTCTCTTCTTCCACGCCCGGTGCTAGCCTCGGGAAGATGATCCACGCCAAGGCAGAGTCCTCTAATCTACTTGCACCATCACCAAGGAAGGATGCGCCAAGGAGGAAGACGTAGAAGCCTTCTTATACCTTGCTCCAAGGAAGGGAAGGTGGAAGAAGCTTTCGGCCTTGATGGAAGAAGAAGCTCCAAAGCTTGCACCCACTTGATGTCCACGCCTCCAAGGATTAGTGTGTCAAGAGGGTTCGGCGAGGGCTTGTTTTATAGAAGCAAAGGGCAGTTTAGGGCAATAAGGAAGGAGTATGTGATTGTGGCATGATTTGAGGAATTATTCAATCAACTATCTTGATCAAATAATTAATTCCATATGCACTTAATCCTTGCCAAAGCAAGTTTCAGCCATATGCGCCTCATGCTTACCAAAATAGGCACAACTTCCATGCATGCGCCAAGACTAGGTCAATACATGGTGAAAGTTTACCTAATGTGGCTTGGGCACAAGTCCTAATCCAATTAGGACTCCAATTATGTAAATAATTAGCCCCTCATGCCCCTATCACATCTCAATCAATATCTCAAGTGATTAAATCAGAATTCAATCTCAATCAATCTCTTGTAAGATACCAATCAAGCCATATGCGCCAATCCTAGTCCAACTAGGATTTTTCATGCACCTATGCTATAATATTCTGCCCATTATGCTCTTTTAGCCTCTAATCTCTTCATTTCAACTTATTAGCAAGCCCCATTGGGTAATGAGCTTAGCCCAAACTTCATTATGCATGTTAACCAAGCTATTGGATCCAATCCTGTTGGGAAACCCTGGGGATTTTAAAATTTTTACATACAAACACAGATACATATAGTAGAAGCAAATCCCCGAAATAGGCCAGTCCTAAAAACCTAATAGATCGATTCAAGCAAGGGAATCGACACAATATGATAGAGATAGTACCTCAAAGCAATTAATGGAGAAGATGTTGTAGGCACCCAAGTGTTCGCCCTCTGCAGTCTCGCTCACAAATGATGCTTGAGTTTTCTTCTTCCATGCCCAGTGCTAGCCTCGGAAAGAAGATCCATGCCAAGGAAGAGTCCTCCAATCCACTTGCGCCACCACCAAGTAGGGATGCGTCAAGGAAGAAGATGAAAGGAAGAAACCGCCAAGCCAAAGTGCTTACTTCCGCCAAGAGGAGGAAGAAGCAAGGTGCCCATGGCTTGATGGAAGAAGAAGATGCTCCAAGGATCCAAGCTTGCGCCCCCTTTGTTCTCCGTGCCTCCAAGGATTAGTTTTAGAGGAGGCGTTGGCTAGGGTCACATATATAGGAGCAAGAGGTGGTTTGGAGAGTATGGAAGGTGTAGGTGATTAGGGCTTGAATTAAG
Organism: Costus pulverulentus; assembly: GCA_027562315.1. NCBI lineage: Eukaryota > Viridiplantae > Streptophyta > Magnoliopsida > Zingiberales > Costaceae > Costus > Costus pulverulentus. Next base: position 10,149 of record JANTFE010023177.1, on the reverse strand, counting down.
GGAATTATTCAATCAATTATCTTGATCAGATCCTTAATTTCCATATGCACATAAGCCTTGCCTAAGCAAGCTCACGCCATATGCACCCACATCATTCCATATGAGGCAATAAGGTGTGCGCCCCATTGGCACTGATGAAATCTCCCAAATAAATCCGAGTTATGAAATAACTCGATCTGAAGGCTATCCGATCAATACGAAAACTCGAGCATCAAGGTGTGTGACCCTGTAGGTTCCTCTAACGTTGGCAGTGATGAACTTTGGTCATCACAAGCAGTGAGTGACACCTAGCAGTGCATCGCTGCTACCCAAGTCTTCAGAATGGATATCAACATCGATATCCCCATCATTGCAACGAGGTACTAATGCATTACAGTTCTTTTGCCAAACTGATATCCGATTGGACAAGTGTGTCACCACTTGTTTTCACCCAATCTCATGGTCATGACTAAATCAGGTTTTCACCTGGGTGTGGCCATACACTTTCAGTCATAGAACTATAAGGGGGCCATATGGATATCATGCTTCCCTTAGGAAGGGGCAAATCATGTATCTGTTCAATGACCTTCTCATATGGGTCATGATATACTCAATGACAACCATTATGACCTCTCAACTACGGTAAGGTGTTAGGTTGTATCAAAGCATGTCCCTAACGATATTGAAGAATCAATGACCTCAAGTCAAAGGAACAATGCATCTCCTGCCACTTGTGAGGTTAAATCATGACACCAAGTTAGCGTCTTACAGCGGGTCGGTCTAGTATATCTATCACTGATATACCCATATGTCTGTGTTAGCACCTTGTGCCTAACCAACCCATATACCAGTCTCTCATATACCAGAGCTATCTCATATCCATTTAGGTACTTGACTAGGGACAGAGTTTGAGCACAGATACAATCTGTCTCCAAGGATATTATTATGCAAGTACATGGTTGCAGATGTAAACATAACATAATAATGACAATGCCAGAATGATATATAAAAGATATCAATTCAAACAGTATATAAGTAAGTCCAATAACTAGTCCTAAGGGCATATACACCAACACACCCATGCTTGTTATGCCACCCAATAGGTATGCCACTTGCATGGTTGTGTCTCCATGAGGGGGCTGTTTTGTGCCACCTATAGATCATCCCTTTAGAAACCCATAGATGCGCCTCTAGGAACCCCTAGAAGCCATCAAAGTTTCGACCAAACTATAGGTTGCACAAACCCTTCTCATCAGCCCCTTATCCTCAAGATGCGCCCCAAGAGAAGAAACCTAGAAACCACCAAGGATTCGGCCAAGAAAAGGTTGCCCTATCATGGTTAGATGCGCAAAGAAGTGAGCTGCAATGTAAATTTGTCTTCCCTAATCTTCGACATTAAATTACAAAACATAAAGCAAAAGAAGGGCGGCACGCAGGCCTCACAAGAATACATTATAGGCATGCTTTAGGGCTTGACTATAACCATACCAAATGTATAAAGAATAACACCTACACATGCTCTTCTATATGCAATGAAAAACTACAAAAATCAAATTTTAGTTTTTCATTAGAAAACATGTTTGTTAATTCTCAGCGATCTCATAAAAAATTCTAGAATTTTATTTCTCTCGAGAATCTACAAGTGGCCGTATATACCCCTTTATTGATATTGCCACTTGCAATCCCTAACTTGTACAGATTAGGGCAATCACCCAATCCATGCTCCATAATCGATACAAGTCCCACACTATAGGTCTATCCCATCAGTGTGGGGAGAAATTACTTCTCACACATAGGGTCTATCCCAATATGTAGAAATTGAAAATCAGAGAACAACATGAGATGCGAGGAAAAATAAACCTACTATTTTCCTACACATAAATCATGACAAATCAATTTTGAAAAAATTTTTATGGCATGCGCATGTGCAAGAAAAACATATACCATGTGTGTCCTGTAAGTTGGCTCTGATACCACTGTTGAAAATCCCCAGGCAATTTAAAATTCGAAAGCATAACAGAAACAAGCCCGAAATAGGATTCCAAATTCAACAAGGACCATTATTATGAAGAGTACACCGGATGTGATAGGGTATATACCTTTAGCAAAACTTTGAAGCCAACGATGATGATGATCGGAGACGTGCAAGTGCCCATCCTCTACGCTTGTGCACACATGGACTGCTTCGAGATTCCTCTTCTCCACTCACGTGCTAGCTTCGGGAGAAGAAATCCATGCCAATAGGGAGTGATCCATCTTCCTTGTGCCAACCATCTTGAAGTTGCACCAAGTGGGGGCTAATCTTCAAGTTGCACCAACACAATGCTTGCGCAAACTTGTAATATGCAGTCCTCTTCTTCTCTATATGCCACCAAAGCACTAAGGAAGAAGGAGGAGGCCCTCAATGTCCTTGTGCCAAGATGAAGGCGCTGTCCACTTTGGAGAGAGTGGTGACAATTACCGTTGGAGGCGCCAAGTGGAGGAAGATGAGCGGCTAGGGTTTAGATGGGAAAGTTCTATGATAACCATGCTTTAATTTTACTATTAATGAAGATCATGATTTTGTGATTGATTTGAAAAGTCAAACAAATGGTGCCATGATGCATAACATGCAAATCTAATAAGTAAAAAGAGAGTTGTTTTGTGTGTATAGGAACTTGAAGTTAACTAGTGTGATAGTAAAGACTCACACTAGGAATCCTGGGGCATAATGTTAAAAGAAAGGGACAAAATAAAAGGTCATTTAACCATTTAGAGTATATATGATAAGCTAATAGGGCATTTGCTACTAGTTGATGAAGTAGAGAAAAAGGGAAAAGAGTGAAATTTGCATGCCACCTCATGTTTGCATGAGAAGGGTTTCACCAAGTGTTGACACATCATGCTAAAGGATTTCTATGGGAGAAAATGAGAGAAATTAGGGAAAAATAACTATGTTTTACCAGCACATTGCATTTGGCTTGAGGAAGAAAATAGTAGGGGAGTGTTCAAGTGGTTCAAGTGGAAAGAAGTGGAGAAAAAAAGCCTAAAAGGGCACTATAAGGCAGGTTTCTACTTTTTGCCCTGCATTTATGCTTGTAAAATGAGTATAATGTTGTATAAATGATGATTTTGTTTTTTGGACCTATACTTTTTTTTTTGCCAAAAAGCAAGAAAGAGATTTTATAGAAACCAAAAAAATTTTTTACATGATATATACAAGTCACTATCACTCACCCTTTTCACCCTAGGATCTGAAAAATTTTGGCAGTGTTTCCCCAGTACATGGTGTCGCATGGATCCTGCTACATACACAAATCCCAACAAAACTATACATCAATCTAAATTCAACAGTCCAAAACACCCAGATACAAGCATACACCCACATCATGCTGAAGCAAACATCATACACCCACATCAAGATATAAGCTAGCAAAATACATTCACATGTTACAAAATAGCAATGAGCCTTCCACCTGCAATACATCGTAATATAAGCTGGTTGGTGTCAACCAAGAGAGGAAGCGCGATGAAGAGGTCCACCATGGTATCACTGTACAACGGAGCCCGCTCGCCTGCAAAGTTCTAATATGCAAGTAAGCCCCAATCAAGATCATGTGTGAGCAAAGTAATACGACACAGGCAAGATGGAATGTATATTATGATAGGTTCTCCCATAGCTGCAAGTAGGAAATAGATTTCATATCGCGGTCTGGGGAATGAATGGAACTCATCACTTTGGTTTTGATATCGGATACCAAGAGATTGTAGTAAGCCATAATGCCTGTGTCATGCAAGCCAAAAATCCTGGCATTCCTATACTTCCATATGTAGTAGATAGCCCCTAAGATGAAGAGCCATCAAATGTAATACCTTTTGGCATCCCCTTTAGTCCACTGATGCAAGATCTATTCTTCCACACTCTCCCAATTACTTACAGCACCGGTAATTCTATAGCCCTTCTTGATCAGTCTCCAAAAACCAGAAAGAGCAGTGCATTGGAAGAATAAGTGGTTGTGAGTTTCCAGCTTTGAATTGCAGAGAACGCATGTTGGGTCATGCAAAATCCCCTAGTCGTACAGCCTAGCCCGTGTGCTCAGCCTCCGCATGCAGAGCAGCCACATAATAAAAGAATATCGAGGGATGCGCCCCTTAAACCAAACCATATCTCTCCAAGGCACCTCAGTGTCTTGGAATTGTTCTTCATAAACCGATTTAATAGAGAAATTCCCATGCTTGGTCATTTTCCAGAAGATGCGATCTTCATTTTGGCTTGGGTTAATGGGGATATGAGGGATAGCCCTATAGATGTCTATAAGCCCAAAAGATCTCGAGACTGGTAGTTCCCATTTGCTCTCCACGGCGGATTCTCAAATCTAAAATCATTAACCAAGCCAAGAAGGATGCGGGAATCAAACCATGGGTCAAGCCATATTCTTATAGATGCGCCATTTGCAATTTTGTACCTAATCATCCTCAAACAAGTATCGCGGACCGATAGAATGTTTCAGATGGGCCAAGGTGTGCTCCATGCCAAAGTAACAGATCAGATGGAGTCAGAATGTAAATAGCTCTCATGAATCCACTTCACCCAAAGAGAATGCTTGTCAGTCACTTTGTTCCAAAGGTGTCTTATGAGAAAAGCTTTATTTAGCCTCTCCAGGTTTCGCAATCCAAGGCCGCCAAGACTCATGGGCTTGGTAACATTTATCCAGGCCACTTTGGCAATACCATTCTTATGCCCAGTAGACCAGAGAAAATTTGCAAGCATAGAGTATAACGAAGATATCACCCCGGCTGGCAGCTTAATCGAATTGCACCAAAACTTTATGTTACCATAGCATATAGATTTTATTAATTCAACCTGGCCAGCATATGATAAATTTTTTGCCCTCCGTGCAGAAAGATATTTAGCAATTTTTTCCAAGAGGGGCATACAGTCCCTAGACTTTATTTTCCTACTTGTGATAGGGATACCTTGGTATCGAAAAGGCAAGGAGCCGGTAGGGATCCCAAGAATGGAGGCAATATTTTTCTGAAGGCGCGAACTACAGGAAGTCAAGAAATAAATTTGTGATTTATCCTTGTTAATCTTAAGCCTGGTAGCGTAGTAAAAGGTTTCTAACACCCTAAAAACAGCCCCGGCGGACTCTTCCAAAGCATCACAAAAAATGATAACGTCGTCCGCAAACTGGAGACAAGTGATTCCCAAATTTTTACATTTATCATGGGGGTGCAGAAGACCACCGCGGCACTGCTCAGCCAGCAGGTCAGTGAGGTACTGCATGATGATAATGAAAAGGTACAGTGACATAGGACATCCTTGCTGGAGGCCGCAAGTTCCTTTGAAGAAGCCCACGTCCTGACCATTCAAGCTAATGGTATAAGTGGGGGATGTGACGCAGGTCATGATTCTCTCAACCAGCCAAGTAGGAAAGTTGTACGCCCTCAAGATATAATCAATGAAGTCCCATCTTGTTGAATCAAAGGCTTTATGAAGTCCACTTTTATTGCCATCCAAGGTGCTCCGGTTTTTTTATGATAGTCATACATAAGCTCTTGACACAGCATAATATTCTCGTGGATAGACCTCCCCTGAATAAAAGCATGCTGCTTTCTATCATTGATTTCCGGGAGAACCGTCCTAATATGATCAGCTAAAGCCTTTGAAATAAAGCAGTAGATCAATTGACAAACCGAGATAGGCCTAAACTCTGCAAAACAAGATGGGTTAGGCACCTTTGGTATTAGAGTAAGGGAGGTAATATTTATCCTCTTAAGTAATCTTCCATGTTCCAGGAAATCAATAATAGCATCTAGGACATCATCTTTTATGGTATTCCAGCAAAATTTGAAGAAAGAAGCATTAAAGCCGTCCACGCTCGGCACCTTGGTGATATTTGCTGCTAGAATAATCTTCTCAATGTTCTCTCTTATGAAACGAGAATTTAGCAATATAATAGCTGCAGAGGAAAGAGTCAATGCCACCAGAACATCAAGTTGTTGATGGGAAATTTGCGGGGCCAGAATACTCTGGAAATAGGCAACTGCCTCCATGGAAAGATCATCCCCTGAGATAAAGTCTCCCCAGGGTTTTTTTAAAACCGAAATGGAATTCCTCACGCGCCGAGCTTTCATTAAATTATAGAAGTATGCAGTATTTGAATCCCCCAAAGAAATGTAACGGTCTCTAGATTTCTGTTTAGGAGCGGACTCTTCCTCCTCCCAATACGCCTTAATGTCATCCGGTAGTTTCCTTTCCAGAGAGCATAAATCGGCATCAATTGGATTTTTATGAAGGGCTAGTTGGATTGCGTCCAGCCTGCGATGATTTTCCTTGAGCCTAGCTTCTTTCTCAGCCCTCAGCTCCTTCGCCCACTGCTTAAGAGACCTTTTCACCATGGTTAGTTTATAATATAGAATAAACATGGGCGTACCGTGGGTTGGGGTAGCGCAACAAGCCGAACTAACCACCTGGGCGAAACTAGGATAATTCAGCAAATAGTTGAAGACCCAGAATCTGGGTCCCTTGCGTGTGCTATCTCGCCCGAATGAAAGGATTGCGGGTGAGTGGTCTGAGATACCAGAGTCCAAAAATAAGGCTTCAGCTCGGGGGAATTTTTCTAGCTACTCCGGGGTAGCCATAACACGGTCCAGCTTGCATGAGACCCTATTCGTGCCACTTTGGCAATTGGACCAGGTGAAAAAATCTCCACGATAATTTATGTCCGCGAGATTCAAGGCTCCCCTTTCTTCTAGGTTATTGAGGACTTCCTGCTCATTATGGATAGAGCCACCATATTTCTCGTCCAAGGAGAAAATCATGTTGAAATCCCCTAGAATAACCACAGGTCCTTGGCGAAACTATTTGGCTAGCATCCTCCAGATTCGCCGATGCTCAAAAGAGGAGTAGAGGCCATAAATAATCCCTAACAGGAAAAGATGCTCGCCTTGCATGTTGAATACGTTGCCTATTAGTGTCTGCTCATTCATATCCAAGTTGTCTACCTTGTAAGCTTACGGATCCCAAAGAAGCCAAATTCGACCACAGGCAATACTGGCATAATTTGTTGTGTATGCCCATCTTGGGAAAGAAGACTTGATAATGTTGTCACACTTTGCTGCACTGACCCGAGTTTCTAAAATAGCAAAAATTTTCACATTATATTTTTTGCTTAAGAGAGCCACTTCCTTCTGCTTCGTAAGTGCATTGAAACCCCTAACATTCCAACACACAATTGGATCTGGGGTGTTATTCATTGGCTGCAGAAAGAGGCGGACTCAAGCTCTTAGGGTCCAATAGATTGGCTGGCACGGCTTTGTGATTATTCTTTTTCTTCTTATTTGATGATACCACCACAAAGTCTTGTGTCTCCAAAGAACCTCCAGTTTTACACTTTCCACTTGATTTGCTCAAGTTTTCTAAATTTACTTCACCTATACTTTATTGAAACCACAATGAAGTTTGATGATTTTGTGTTAATACATGAATGTAGAGAATGGTAAAAAGACATGGTTTATGGTGATGTTATTAGGTAAATCTGACCTTGTAGAAGTTTTTGTGATTTAACTTTGTCTACGTGATCTTTAATTGAAACTTTATTTGTGCAAAAGAAGACTTGAAAATCTTTCCAACGGATCCAATATTGCGTATACTTCGTGAGATGTAGGGTATCAAATGCGTAGCAACATTCAGGATCTATTAGCTGTAATCCCAGACTGACCTACTTGTTTTATTCTGCCTATAACTTCCGATGTACAACTCGGTTTTGAGTAATTCTTGATTTCCACGAAAGTAGATTCAAAGAGATTTCCAATGGCTCATATATTGAATATCTTTGATATACATAAACACCTAAAACCAACTGAATTGTCTAGTGCAATGCCCTGAAATTCTAGAAACAGGGCACTTTGACCATTTGTTACTCTAACCCTAATATCTTTTTGGATCCTTGGTTAAATGGTTTCAAACCAAGTTTATTGGAAAGGAGACTTTACTATGGTTTCAATGACTCATATTTTGTATGATTATATGTGGTATTTCATTTCGATTCATTTGAATGACTTGAGCTGATCCACTTTGACATGTTCTACTCTTAGCCTTGCCTTATAACTCTTGTGGTTGCTACACTCCATCTTCATGAGAATAAGACTTGGTCAAATTTGTGTTATTCATGACACTACTAATGTACTTGATATTTGACCATGTGTTCCTATAGCCTTTGATATGCACCTTTGACTCCTTGAATACATGATCATATTGTAAGGGCAATTGTATGAAGGTAAACATACCATTGTGTTACTTTAATTTTGTTATGATACCATTGTTTTTGGCCCTTACAACTTCTAGTGGGAAAATGATTTGATCCCATTTATGGGAATTGTGGCTATGGATGTGGAACTAAGTGCTACATAGAGCAAAGTGCCACATTAGAAATAATGGAGGCAACCTCTTGAATCCATGGGAGCCACCTCTAGAATCCCTCCATATTTGGTGATGGATATGGAGCTAAGTGCTATATGGAGGAAAGTGCCACATTAGAAATAATGGGGGCCACCTCTTGAATCCATGGGCGCCACCTCTAGAATCCCTGCATTCACATTTGGTTGGGCCATGACGAGCCCTTTGCCGGCTTTTGCTTTGTGGGCTTTCCTAGACGTGGGTTAGTCTTACTTCCAGACGTGGAGGACTTTGTTTTGTTTTGATTCTCACTACTAGTTATATGATGCTTTGCTAGTCATGAGTTAATGATTCTCACCATTCTCCTTCTTATATGAAACTTTTGCCATTTGAGACTCATGATTGGATACTATATATCGGTGTTATGATATTTTGTTTTGAATACCATGAATTCATGTTGTTATCATTGTTCCTATTATTGAGTAGATCTTTCTAGGCTACTCATATGCTCTTGTTCTTAATGCTTTTTCTTGTCATATTTGATTGTCGTTTTGGTTATATGTACTTATTCTATTCACCATGAACTCTATGTTTCAAAGTAGTAAAAGAATTATATTTTGTGCCACGGGCATGGTAGATCTTGTGGACTTTTCATAGCCCACTCTTTTGATTTGATATATTTTATAGGTTATCTTTTGGTTGCTTTCCCTTGGGGCAATAGAAGAAGAGTTAAAGGAATAAATGCTTGTAGGCTTTTGGTTTTGTTTTAATGAGTTGAAATGGTAAACTCTTGTATATGATATTTTGGTTTGTATATGTTATTTTGGGAGTGTTGGAGAAGTAAGATGAATTTTGTAAAGTGAAAACATAATGTGAACTTTTGTTTGATGTATAAATGAAGTTTGATCATATATGAGTATGTGTTGTTGGATGCTAGTTTGATTAGTGTTGGCTTATGATTAGTATTGTTGTTGTATTGTGTTGTTGTTGCAACCCTAGAAGTCTATCTATATGGTGTTAATGTGATTCATAATTTTGACATGTTTTGAATCCTGGGAATGGAATTTTTTTCTTCTTTTCATTATGATTCTAGGGGTGTGACAATATGTGGTATCAGAGCATGATTTGAGGAATTTTGATGTTTTGATCATGATTTGAGGAATGTTGATGTTTAGATGATCATGATTTGAGGAATTTTGATGGTTAGATCATAATTTATGATGTATTTGATGATTAATTGGAGCTTACTTGTGATTACACATGGGAATAAGATGCTGAGGTCTTCTCAATCTCCGGAGGAGTCTCAAGAAACCCTAATTTTTTCTTACTTAGAAAAAATCGTTTGCCATGCATCATGCTATTGACGAAAATAGAGATATGGCATGTGAGCATGAAATAAAAGCGTAAAACATCGTTCGAGTCTTGCAAGTCCCTCTGATACCACTGTTGGGAAACCCCGGGGACATTTTACAATTTTTCAGAGTTATAAGCATACATACATTCATTGCACAGCGGAAGAAGAATGTCCCCGAAACAGGCCAGTCCCAAAAACCCAGTGAAGATCGCAAGCAAGAGAGTCGACACGATGAGTTAGGAAATACCTTAGAGCAAGATGAGGTCGATGTTGTGATAGGCGCCCAAGTGTGCGCCCTCTGCAGTTTCACACACACAGATGCATCGAGTGTAGAAAACCCTAATATAGGGGGGCAAAAACCCTAAAGCATGGCGCTAAAGAAAAATATGCTAGCGGAAGCAAGGGTTTAAGATCATTTGCATGCCTTATGTTCAAC